>CAOLHI010006638.1:0-27469 GCA_948474755.1 Ctenosaura bakeri
ATCACATTCCTTAGCCCATTGATTTTTGATTTTTTCTTTTTAAAGTTGCTTCCATTCCCTTCCTTGTCTTTTTCCCCAATGTCACAAAAGACAAAAATGTCAAAACAATTGACGGTGGGGATATCTATTAGCTGTAACCCGCCCTTTTTTTGGCATTTTGACTAACAAATTCCCAAATAGTTGCCCAAACCAGACACCATGGGGATCATCATCTAATGTTTTGTCTTTATCAAGAAAAACCTTGATGGGAAGAAGTCAGGTGTGGGGAGTCTGGAAAGAAAGGGACTCCTGTCATGTGAACTTTTGGTAGAAAAGCAAACTGGGAAAGAAACAGAAATACAGAGTTATATGTAGTTAGTTCATAGAGCTTCAAAAAACTTCAGTATAACACATAAGTTTTTATCTTCCCTTTTTTTTTTTTTTTGCAGATACCTATTTATTGTAAAGACTTCCCCATTCATTTGTTCATGCACATGCATAGATGTTTTCTCTGTGAAGGTGAAGGGGAAATTTAAAAGGGAAAAACCCCAGCATGGTTAACTGGGAATACATCCCATTGAACACTGTGGGATTATTTTCTAACTATGAGTAAAAATGAGCAAAGAAGTATATATTCTCATTGCAACAAATGGGTCAGCCTATGCATGCTAGAATACACACATTAGAATATAATACTGATATATCTTAGATTCTTGGTTTTCTTATATCACTTTTTTTTTTTAAAAGAACAGCCTCTTATTTTTGTGTGAGAATACATAATGAATATGAACGCTCTCTGGCATGATATGGTTCAGTTTTTTGATTTAAGCTTGTGGTAGCTTTTTAAATTTTAAATTGGGAGCTGCTTTTTATGTTTGCATGAACTTTTCAGTTTTTTCCGGGGAGAGGGAGCTCTTGTTATAAAATAGCCCTTGGTTAAGTTGGCCTGAGTGGAAAATAGAAAATTTTTTTAAAAAAAGGGTTTAAACTTTGTCAAAATCGTTAACTTGGACAAAAAAAGGGTCTTTGCTTACACTACAGGAATTTTTGTTTTATTGTCTCAGTCATGTAATTTTGCTTCATTTTTTATTCTCTTTTTGACAATTCACATTATCTAACTTTTCTGAATTAAAAGAAGCACACAAACATCATTTGGGCCCCTTTTCCGCACAGGGGAAAAGGAACCGCACAAAAACGGGACTCACTGGACTTCTTCGGCTTTGGGGCGAGTCCATCGGGGAGGACAGTGCGAGCTCGTCGCTCCGCACTGCTCCAGCATCCAAAATGGTGGCTTCCAGTTGGTGGAGGCTCACCACCGGAGAAGCTCACCAGCCTAAAGCCCACCCCCAGCAGACGGGAGGCACACACTAGTGTGTGCCTGAAAATCTGCACCGGAGCGGGGGGGGAATGGAGTGACACGGGGTTGTGGGGGTTATTTTTTAAAAACCTTTTAAAAAAGAGTTTTTTAAAAAGCATGCTGCGCGCCCTTCCCGGGGTCACTCCGGAGCGGACTGAGGTGGGGAAACTACGAAAAGTAGTCTCCCCCAGTCCACTCCAGGGTCCCAGAAGACCTCCGTAAGAGGTCAAATCTGCACTGTTTTAATAGGCCGGTACGGAAAGGGCCTTAATAAAAAAAATCCAACGTTATCACTCAAAAAGAATATGGCTTTTATTTCATTTAAAGATTTTTTTTTTTTTTGGGTCATTGCTTTAGCTGCAACATTTGAAATAGCAAGGGCTGTAATTTTACAGGTTGTGAAAAGAGTTACAGCTAGAGATATTATTTTTTCCCCCCAAAGAATTGCTGGTATTTAGAAAAAAAAAAAAAAAAAAAACACCCAAGAGGTCTTCTATGCTGATCACATTTCAGCCTTTTTTTAAACTCCCCTGCACCTTTTCAGTGGCTTTGTTTTCAGGGAAAGGAATTTGGAAACATCATGACAATTATAGCAGAGAATCCTAGAGCTGTCTTACAGTATGTGAAACCTAATATGCTACTTTTAATTGACTTTTTTCTATCCTAACCTACCATTTTCCCACTAGATTTTATAGCGTATTTTCCCTTTGACACCTTTGGGGCCCCGGGGTTTGGAGTTTGGGGGGGAGGCCGGGTGGCCCCTCCCCCAAAATCCCAATTTAGGGTTCCATAGGATGTTGAAAATGGAATCATAGCGCTATAACAGTCTAGTGAGGAAATGGCCTTGGAGATCCAGCATGTTGTAGTGGTTTGAGCATTGGACTATAACCCTGGAGACTGGGGGTTTCCCTTTCCCACTTGGGCATGGAAAACCCCCTTCCTTTTGCCCCTGTCACAAATTCTCTGCCCCTAGAAAACCCCATGATAGGATTGCCTTAAGGTCATCATAAGTCAGAAGCTACTTTAAGACAACAACAGCATCAACTTGAAGTGGTTCTCTGTGAAGGTTTTCTCAGCCTCTTTGGGGACACCAGAGTCTAAATCAGGGAAAGAGAAGTGTGGCCACTGGTAGCTTCCACAGGTAGCTTTTGAGATTATATATATATGTATATATTTCATATCCTCCAGGGACATGAAGACAATTTTGCCATGTTTTTACTCACAGCTGTTTTAGGCTTAGGAGACAGAAAACCCTCCATATGCTTCCTGGAAAGCATGGGGGCATTTGAAGCATAATTGTAGTAAAAAGTTTAAAAAGGGAGAGTGGGGAGCATGGTGTTTGTGTGTGTGTGTGTGGGGCGGTCATCCCATTTGATCTAGTGAACTGCATGTGTAACTCCATCTTAAATCCAACTGCTAGTCTCAAATAGAGTATATACCATGAATAAATTGCTGAAGGGAATTTAACACTTCTATAAATTCCATTAATAAGGATTGGATTTAGGCCCTGGAATTAAGCTTATGACATTTTCATGAAAACATGTGATCTAACATGAAGCTACAGCCCTTCCTCTAGTTTTCTGCAACTGAATCTTTTTGGCCAAATAGGAGAATGTGAAAACAGCATGATGGCCTCCCAGGCAGCTATGCCTTTCGTGATGTCTACTTTTGTCCTTACCTTGTGGTTTAAGATGTAGGTTTAATTTGTAGTAAGAGATAGAGTATGGTGTTTTCTGTTAGCAGGGATAGGAGAAGTCAGTTTAAAATCATCATTCCAGGTTTGGTACCCACTTACTGTCCTCTCAAATCCAACCTAGATCTCAACTGCAAATCTTTGCTTTTGCCAATTTTCATTAAAAATAGCTGTTTATGACATTTGAATCACAACTTGGTTAAGTTACTTTCTGGATCTAATGCTCCCCAAAATCCCTCAGCCAGCATGGCCAGGTGCTCTGATTTGAATCTAAAATTAATTGCTGTGATGTCATGTGTTTTCCATTTTAGGCAAAGAGTTTTTTTCTTTTTTAACAGAACATTTAAGAACAATTTCTTAAGTATTTGTAAAGCTGTCAGAAAGTGATACAGAACCTGGGGCTACCTGAATTTGCCTAATCCATTGTGGTATGATTTTTTCTAAAAAAATCAAATTTTGTGCTATCATTTCAAACAGCAAGCTTTCAGAAACACTTTTTTTTTTGTAATATGTGAATGGAGCCAGTATCAGTTTGCTGTTGTGGGAACTAATTCTTTTGCAAAGATTAGCATTGTCATAAGTCCTTATCTATCTCCTCATGGATAACAAGCAGAATTGAAAATAAGCAGGTATCTCAAAACCCCCATAAACCTCCCGTAACTTTTCTTTAAAGGAAACTGATCCTATAAATGACTACCTTCAAAAAATGTCGTTTCTATGGAAAGTGGAGATTTATGCCTGGTCTATATTCTCCAATGACTTCTTCCATTCAAAACAAAAACAAAAACACAAAAACAAAAATTTCCTTTAAAAAAAAAAGAGGGCTGGGATCCTTTGAGGCCGTACATCTTTGTCAGCGGACTTATACCTGCAGGGATTAGATCTGCACAATAGCATAATGTCCATATCCAGTAGAAAGCTGCTGTTCCATTTCTATTTAGCAGAGCCGGCAAAGTGCACAATGCTTATCATGCATGAGGTGCATTGGTGTGCATTATACCCTGATGTGCATTGCATACCAATGGACATTGGGTGCTCTTTCTGGTGTCCCATTGTGCACCTTCACAATCCAGTAAAGGAGTTTCTTAGTGCTTCTGCTATGTAGCTAGGTATACGTAAAGTTTACATAACGTAACAGTTGGTCACATAGGATTCTGGCAAAGGTTTTCATTTTTTAAAATATAGCAGACTGTTGCTAATCATTAGCCTTGGCTCAACCAGACTACCTCAAGATTGCCTCTCCCTGGTAAACCTACGTAAATACTCTTATGTTTGTATGTTCATGTGTGTGAGAGAGTGTGTTCATGTATGTGCCTTCAAGTCACCTGCTGACTTATGGTGACCCTTAACCATAATTAATTTTGTAGCCTATAGTTCACTCATACTTAACAAACATCCACAGAAACATAAGGTAATTATGCCCCCACCCAAAAAAAAAGGGGATGAGGAAAAGGGAAAGCAACACCAATACATCCATCTTCAGAATGCTTTATTGTTTAATTTTATTATTTATTAAAATTTTTATATCCTGCTTTCTATCCAGAGATCTCAGGGCAATGTACAATAAAATCAGTTTGATAACAGTGAAACAGTAGAAATAATAACAACGCTTTTGAAAGGCAAAAAACATACCTAGAATGTTTACAAGTTAAACAGATAGACCAAACGAGTTGATATAATTTAAAGCAATTTAAATAATGTATAGCAATTTGTACATGCAAAGGTCTTGGGAAAATCAGTTAGGCCCTCACAGATTTAGTGAATGACCATGATTTCACTTGGTGCCAGAATGACAGCAATATTGCCACTATTGGGCCTCCAGAGGGAGGCTATTCTGTAACTGGGGTGCCTCAGCAGTGAAGGCCCCAAGCTTTCAAATAGTGCCAACTCCTTCAAACTGTTCTAAAAAAGTGAGGCATATATTCAGATATTTTTTTTTAGGTCTCCCACTTATTAAGCACCATTTTTCCTTTTGTTACCCTGTTTGCTGGGGGGTCCTGGGAGGGACACCTAAATAACCTTACAAATACAAAAGATGGGGAAATTAGTCAAGAGCACTGGTTGGCACTACAAGAGGCAGGGTAACACAGCAGGATCTTGTAACCCAATGTTTACGGGGTCAGGCCAAGTCAAGAAGCAAACCGTGTAGGAAATAATGAATGATCTTTATTAAATACAGGCACACAATGTAAGCAACACATGCACACAGATAACTAAGGGAAATAAAGGTGTGAGTAAGATAACAGAATTTTCAGAGGGACAGTTGATTGGGTGATACGAAACCTGTTCCTGAAGCCTGGAAAGAAGATAGAGAGCGATGCTAGGTTCGACGTATCTCAGCACGTGGAGCTGAGGGGAAGCTCGCCAAGCAAAGTGGCAGCAAGGCGGTCTGGAACTCGGGGAGCAATCCGAGGATGGTCTTGGAATGGGGGGTTTTTATAGGGAAAAATGTGAGGGAGGCTATGTCATACTTGGGGAAAACAATGTGTTTTGGGTGGGGGACAAAGCCTTAAAAAGGGTCAACATTTAGCATGATTGAGTTAAGTCCAAATTTTGACAAAGAGTTAGGCAGTATGCAAATGCAAGGTGTTTGGTAGTTGAGTATTCAGCTTGCCAGGTTGCCTGCTGGGGGGCAGGGAGTCCTTTGTAAACAGCGTGCATACATAATGAAGGTTTTGCAGAGAGGTCTCCTAAAGCGAGGCTCTGGCTATTTCTGGCCTGCCTGGGTGGAGAATGGAATGTCCAGCAATTAGGGGCCCCAACCCTGTTTTTGGGCTTGTGGGGGGCCTCTCAAACACAGGGGAGAGGGGTGGTGGAAGAGAGCTAAATTATGATATCAAAATGATATCTAGAGGTATCTCCAAGGAGGCCTAAACTGCAGTAACACTTTGTGGCAAATTAAACTGAGGCTTTGTCTTTTCTTTTCTCTTGAGTTCTATATGTGCAGTTTTAATTTCAAGATGGCAGAAGAGTTGAAGTGCTGTAGGGATGGAAATTCTCATTCTTTTTTTTGTAGCCCATGTGTATTTTCAGAATTCCTGTAGCTCAGTTACTTTTTCATAAGTTTAAATCATCAGACCTTAGTGAAATGATTTTTTGGGGTTACGGGTCCCAAAATCTTCTAGTTGCTATAGGAATTTGGGAAACTGTAGTAAAAGAACGAACTTTTCTAAGTTCTAGTAGTTTTATACACTTTTTTAAATTTGCTGACCAGCTTTAAACTGCTGAACCTAAAAGAAATCCCAAAGGTGTATTTGATAGTTCATAAATGATTCTAGTGAATTGTAAACTAGGGAAAAAACATAAAAGGCAGTTTGTTTTAATTATAGCCCATACTGCAGTGACAGTTATGGGCCTTCCTGTCATTTAAATCTCTGAAATTTTTGATGTTTACACTCTTAGTTTGGAGACAAGATACCCTCCAGTATTTCACAGATGAAACCTAAAGCTCATTTTTAGCCAAACAACATTGGAGTGTGGTCAAAAGGGACAAAAATTCTTAATGAGGAGATTGTTGCATTATTTTGGATGCATAATGGACTCCTTGCTCCACAAATTTCTCACAGCTCTTGTGTGTGTGTGTGAGAACGCAAACTGTTACAAACTTGTTGTTATGGCTAGCCAGTTCCATGGGAAACTTTTCCTCAGCGTTATCAGCTTGTCCGGAACTGGCACACAGCTGCGCCATCATATGTGTTTTTGCTACATGACATGTTATGGCTATGAACTTGTTATTCACGCTTGTTGTCGTGAGGTGAAGGTGCCAAAACATGTTTATGCATATCATATAAACCCCATGCCTTGTGTAAAGCCCGCTGTTTTTTTCTCTTTGCACTCTGTTGCTGAACCTGCCATGATGTTGGGCAGTTTGAATTTTTCTTCTGTAACTTAGGTAGTTTAAATTCTCTTACCAAAAAACAATTTAATTTTGCCAGTTTGACTTCAGCAGTGTTTTGTTTTACTAGCTCCATAGAGCAGGCATGAAGCCTAAAGAAAGAATTTTTATTTTTTTTTATCAGCAGGAGTTTACTCCTTTTTTGGGCAACATGGTAGCAGAGGATGGTTGCGTCCTTTTTCCCCTTTTTCTGAGTCCTGCTTTAAGTTATGCCTGCTGAGGAGTGTTTTTGAATAATTTTTAGCTGGTTCTACCATCCTAACCAGTCCCGGGGGGTTTTCCCCCCTTTGGGTGAAGCTAAAGGGGTTTAAAATACCTTGCATGGTAGCGAAAATAAAAATATTGGGGCCCCAAAGGGTTTGTGGGGAGCGTTTACTGATCCTTTTTCCATTGCAAGGTACAGCAGCTCAGATTGGGGCTAAACAACAAGCCATGTCTATGCTCTTCCTGGCTGTGGAAGATGACCAGCTCACGCACTTTCAGGGACCTTAATACTCCACGTGAAGGATGGGTCAAAAGAAATACATCTCAGTGAATCTGGAGCAGCAAAGTATGTTTTTGTCTCATAGATTTTAAATCCCAAAAATGGACCCCAGGCACCTCGATGAGGGAGCATTTGACATTTTTTTCAGAGCTGTTTTCATCACTCCGAGAGAGAGGAAAGGGTTTTGCCTGAGAGTGACAGGGTATTCTGTATTTTAAATTCCCTTGATGCTTCCTGGGAACTAGTCGTTTCTTCACTCCAGTCCGTGCCAAAAGGGATTTGACTGTCTCCATGGTTTCTGCCCGGCTGAGGGAGGAAGAAGACAAGCGAGCCAGGAATGCGGCACCCCCCACACAGGCTTCAGCGGCAGAAGTCTGCTCCGGAAAGGGAAAAAATTTTAAAGCTGCTAATCGCAGTGAGGAGGGGCTGGTGCATGCCCAGCTGCCCGGGAAAGAATGTTTTCGCTGTGGACTGCTTCACACCTCAGGCGTGATTGCCCACTTCTGAAGCAAGGGGAGCAAAATACCAGCAGAGGTTTCAGGGCCAGCAGGGGCAGAGGGAACAGAGGTCGTGCCAGGGGACGTCTACGTGTTGCTGTAGCTGTTCCTAAAGGGCCCCCCAAGATGCAGAAGCCCCAAACCCCACCCTGGTTTCTAGACAGTGGGTGTTCCCAGCATCTCGTCAATTAAAAGACTTGTTCAGTGACTTAACTTCTGCCAGTGTTTCAAAGGTAATTTTGGCAGATGGGACAAATGCTGAGGTTTGTGGTGAAGGGATTGCCTATGTCCCAGCACTTGATATGTGTTTGAAAAATGTTTTGTATGTGCCCTCTCTTATTTCTGCCTGTTATCAGTGGGGCAACTGCAAAATCTGGGTTTAAGGTTGAGTTCTGGGGAAAAACGGGGCAAAGTGCTCAAAGATGGGGAGGTGTGTGCTGTGGCTACACGGGAAGAAAGGCTTTTTCTTCCTTGAGCCAAATCAAACTGTGTGTAATGTGTATGCTAATACTGCACCACCCCAATAAATCCTTTTATCTTTTACATCGGCGCATGGGACATGCTAGTTTTCCAGTGTTAAAAAAGTTGGCAGGTTGCTGTAAAGGGTTTCTTTGAAGTCTTGTAGTGTGTTCCTTGACTGTGCAATTTGCAAGCAAACCAAGTCCAAGCAGCTGCCAGCACCACGGGTTAGTTCCCGTTCCCCTCCAAATTTCAGTTGGTTCATTGTAACATTGTAGGGCCCCTCAGTAAACAATCACTCGGGGGGGGTAATATTTCTGTTTTTGGAATATTTTAGCGGGAAACATTTTCTGCTTAGTGTTGAAGAAAAAATTAGTGTGTAAAGCCCTCAAGAATTGGTGTTCCCTGATTGAGAGGCAGTTTGGTTGTTCTCTTCAAAAGTTGCAAACTGATGGGGGAGCTAATTTTTCTTGTCAAATAACATGCAACAATGGTTCAAAAAGAAAGGGATCATTCACAGGACAACTCCCAGCTATTCTCCTCACCAAAAGGGGAGTGGCTGAGCGCAATGCGGGAAATTTTTCAAACTTGATGCACAGTCTGCAAACTGACCAGATCTGCCTCTGAGTTTTTGGGGTGAAGCAGTTCTGACTGCCTGTTACATACACAATAGGCTCTGGAGTAGTGTAATAATGCAACCCCCTATGAGTTTTCTTAAAAAACAGCCTTCCATTGCTCACATAAGGTGTTTGGGAGTTTTGCCTGGGGGGCCCCCAAAATTTAAAGGAAGGGAAAACCCAAAAACCCCACGTTTTGCGTTTTGTTGGTTAGGGGAAATTTTTTTGTAAAGGGTATCGCTTTCATGCTGGTGGTAATTCCTGTGTTGTGTCAAAAATGCCCCCTTTGAGGAACACGCAAAGGGGAGTGTTCAACCCGGTTTTAAATTTTCTTCCTGTATCCAGACAGCCTGCAGTGCAGCCAGCTAACCCTAAAGTCTCTCTCCCAGCCCCTTTCAAGGGTTAAAACAGAGGAAAAGAGACTTGCGAAGGAGGAGAGCTGTAAGCGATGTGGCTGAGTCGGGCACAGGGGAGGAAGAGCGAAAGTATTAGTTAAAAGGTCACGTAGTGCTGAGGGGGGGGAAAGGCCCCTCACAGAGTCAACCCGTCCTCAGAAGATAAAAGAAAAACAAAAGGCACCCCCCCACGTCGTTTCCCTGACGCCCAGGCAGTCCGTGTGGGGCAGCTGTAGCTACTGAACCAGAAAGTTTTGCTGCTCTTGAGAATTGTTAGCAACAAGCTCAGCCCTGGTGGGATGCCATGCAAAGTGAGATGGATTCCATTGCTCAGCACAATGTGTATTCTCTGTGTAAATTGCCCAAAGGTGTGAAACCAATTCCAGAAAGGGTTTACAAGCTAAAGACCTCTGCTGATGGGCAAGTGAAACATAAAGCGCGTTTAGTAGAAAGGGGGTGTTTTAAGGTGAGGGCAAAGATGAAATCTACAGTCCCACAGAAAAAACACAGTCTATTAGTTTGGGTTTTTTCCCAGCAGCTAAAATTTAAATGCTGTGTTTGACACATTTTGATATCACTACTGCCTATCTCAATGCTGATTTGGAAGAAGAGGTTTATATGCTTCAACCTGAGGGGTTTTTAAAGTTAAAGGGGAAAAAGGTTTAATTTTGGGAAAATTTGAAACGTGCTCTTTATGGTCTAAAACAATCAGCCAGGTGTTGGAATGTTTGTTTACACAATGCTCTGCAGGCGTGTGGTTTCAAACAAAGTGTTGCTGATCCCTGTGTATATGTCCGGGGGAAAAGGGGGAAAGTTTAGAAATTCTCCTTGCCTATGTGGATGATTTGTGTTTAGTTTCTGCTACACAAAATCAAGCACAAGTGTTTGAGAATGAACGGAAAAAAGTTCCAAGTCAAAAATTGGGGGCCAGTTCAAAACTTTCTGGGAATTGGGAATTTCAACAAGTCAAAAATGGTTTTCTGCTGTGTCAGAAACAAAAGATTGTGAAATTGTTGGAAAAATGCAACATGTCTGATTGCAAGGCTGTAAAAACGCCTATGGTACCTGGGTTTATGAAAAACATTGGTGATGAAATGTTTTTAACATACATCTGTATCAATCTGTCATTGGAAGCCTTTTCCGGGACTTAGCAAGTACCAGCTGCCCTGATATTGCTTAAGTGTAAACATTTTGGGGAGACCGTGTTCTAAGCCTACCCAGTATCATTGGCAGGGTGTGAAAAAAAGTCTTTGGTACCTGAAAAGGGTTTTTTGGAGTACTGTTTGTGTATTTTTCCCCCAAAAAACAGCCTACATTGGTGTGTTACTCTGATAGTGACTTTGCAGAAGATGTGTCAGATCGCAAGAGCACATCTGGTTATGTTATCATTTACAGTGGAGTGGTTATTATTGGAAAACTAAGAAACAAACATGTTTGTCTTTATCAACGATGGAATCAGAATATGTGAGTTTGTCTCACTTTTTATAAAATAGAGTGGTTCATACAGTTTTAAAAAAATCTGGAAATCCATATTCCACAATCAGTACAAATATATTGTGATTCACAAGCCTGTATTCACATGGCAAGTTCTGACAAAATTTCCTTGCTTAAAGCACATTGACATAAATTTACAATGTAAAGTTGTTTTTGCGAGATGGGAAAGGATCTTTCACTTATGTGCCTTCAGAATGTAACTTAGCTGATGTGTTCACAAGCCGCTGTCTGCTGAAACATTTGGTCAGCTGGTAAGCAAACTGGGGTTGACAAAACTTTAGTCCAAAGTGGGTAAATATGTGACTAAAAAATTTTTTCCACAAGGAGTAGGGGAGTGTTGCATTATGTGGATGGGTTAAAAGGACTCCTTTTTCCACAAATTTCTCACAGCTCTTGTGTGTGTGTGTGAGAACGCAAACTGTTACAAACTTGTTGTTATGGCTAGCCAGTTCCATGGGAAACTTTTCCTCAGCGTTATCAGCTTGTCCGGAAATAAAAGCTGCGCCATCATATGTGTTTTTGCTACATGACATGTTATGGCTATGAACTTGTTATTACCTTGTTGTTTTGTGAGGTGAAGGTGCCGAAAACATTTTACTGCATATCATATAAACCCCATGCCTTGTGTAAAACCCCTCTGTTCTTTTCTCTTTGCACTCTGTTTCTGAACCTGCCATGATGTTGGGCAGTTTGAATTTTTTTTCTGTAACTTAGGTAGTTTGAAATTCTCTTACCAATAAACATAGTTAATTTTGCCAGTTTGACTTCAGCAGTGTTTTGTTTTACTAGCTCCATAGGCAGGCATGAAGCCTAAAGCAAGCAGGAGTTTTTATTATTTTTTATTAAGGGTTTTACTTTTTTTTGTTTTAACAGAGATCACACAAGTAGGGAAAAAAGCTGCTTTTGCCTGAGCCTCTGGGGAAAAGGGAAAAATTCTGCCCCCCTCCTCTTTCCCCCGCTGAAAATTAATTTGGCTTTTGCACTTTGAATTCAGTTTGCAGTAATTGAAGTAAGCTGAGGACAAAGAGAGAAAGTGGAGGGAGAAACTGGGTCATTTTAAAAGCACCTGAAAAGTGGGATATCCCTGTCAAATTGATACACTGGGAGGGTATGAGATAGGTGGCTGTTCTTTAGAGCACTGATGGTGACCTGACAAAGGCCACAATTCTGGGGTTTGTATAATGAGGCCAAAGGGGAACTTGAAATTTTAAAGGCCCCTCCCTAAAAAAGCAAACCCTAGGATTCCATAGGATATTGAAAATGGAATAATAGCACTATAACAGTGTAGTGCAGAAAACCCAAAGGTTTTGTGGCCTACCACCATCTCTATTCACAATTTTTTTTTCCCTTTCCCCCTCTGGGAAAACATCGAAACTAGTAAGAGAAAATGGTCGTGTCACCCAGGAATTTGGGGTTCCTCCCAAAAGCATCTTCTATTGGCTTAAAAAAAGGCTGTTTGACTCCAACCTGATGACAATTTCCCAGCCTTAAATCAAATCCTTCACTGCTGAGGCATTTGTTGCTGGTCTTGGGAAAGCTAATCTATGGCATTCAGCAGAAGACAAATTTTTTCCCTTTCTTTTCAATCCCCTTTAGACCTTTGCTATACAGTGAAAGTTCCCAAGGGGCCCCTTTAAAATTTAATTAGAATGCCGGCTGCATTTCCCTTTTTACCCCTCTGCTTTAATATCTCTAAATGACATCTTTTATTAGCTTGGTTAGTGAAACATGACCATGCCTTCTCTGGAAAAGGCTGCCCATTCTTAATCAAGACACGCCCTTTTTTTAGTGTTCCCAACAATTCTTAAAAAAAGCGCCCAAACCTTTCTGTGAAATTGCAGTTAAACTAACTGGTCTATAATCTTCTGGAGTCCCCTCTGGACGTCCCTTAAATTTACATTAAGCTGGCCAATTTCCAACTACAGGGTTCCCTCTCAAAAACACATTAACTGAGTGTTAACAGATCTCTGTTAAATTGCCGTTAGCTGCCAGTTGCCTTCCTTCACCCCCAAAACCCCCGGACTTGTTTATCTTTACAGTTTTTGTTTTTAACTGTACTAAAAAAATTTTTTGAATCTCTTCTTTTACCAGTGGAAAGAGAACAGTGTTACATCATTACCTGTCTCTTCTCAAACTAGTACAAGCAGGAAGCACCATGAAAGCAAACAGGAAGCAATAGACACGAAGACCAAACTCTTTAGCTTGGCTAAAAACTAAAATGAAGACAATTGCCTAGCCACAGTGTCCTTCCCCATCTATTGTTGTTTATTCGTACTAGTGAAATGGCTTTTCTTTTTTATTTTATTAATAAATCCCCGCAGGTCCCTGTCAGGGAAAAAAAGTCCACTTCCTTGAAAAGAAGATGGGGGGCTTTTGGCATTTTTTTTAAGGACAAGGAGTCCTTAGATTCATTTCTGAAAACACAAGCCAGTTCCCCTTTTTAAAGGAAAGGCATTCTGGAGAGGCATAATTTAATTCTGTCATTGCAGTAATTATATGGTGCGCTGCTGGTTTAAAAGCTTTTGAAATGTACTTTATTTAGAAGTGTTTTACAAAGCACTTTTTTCACATTAGCTCAAATATTTCTTACAGCAAACCTAATCATCATCAGGTTGGCATGCCTGCATCCATTTTTCAGACAAGATGTGACTCCAGGTACAGTTGTTGCTGTGACAGAAAATGTTGGAGACTATTTAGCTGTGAGTCCTGCAGGCCTAATCCCTGGCTTCTGTTTGCCCATTTGTACCAAACCTACAAAGGGAGCCCAACTGAGTCTGAGTCCAGCTATAAGAGTGTTGGCTATTGCTGGCCCCTGGAGACCAGAGAGTGGAGAGAGTCTTTTTTATGTATAGTGGCAAGGAAAAAAGTAAAGGCCATATATTTTGCTAATATTTTGCTATTATTTATTTTTCTGTTAGATCTTTTGTATGACTTAGTCACAGACTGTTTTTTGTGTGTATTATTATTGTCAGTTATTAGCCTATTGTACAGTTATTTAAACCTGAATTTTTAAATTTTTTAACTGAATTATTTTGAAAACTTTTGGTTTGCATTATGTAACTTTTTCTGATGTTTAGAAAACCACCATATACATGGATTTACCATGGAAAAAGAGGCCCACAAAAAAACATGATACTGCTGACTTTGATACAACTGGATAATTTTAGATGCCTCTGGGGGGATCTCAAGCTTTGTGGAATCCCTTTCCCGGGAAAACTGTACCTGTTGGATATCTGTATTTCCTGAAGTTGTTAAAGGCACAGAAGTTCTGCAACAGGTGCAATGTGGTAAAGGAAAGGGGTACAAAAAACTAATGGCTCTCCCAAGCCATGGCCTGCTTCCCCGCTTTTTGATGTTCTCATGATATGAAAGGGTGGGTTTCCCAAAAAAAATGGATATCTCCAATGCCAAAGAGGTAGGCAAGAAGCATTAAAACTTGTAACACCACCAACTAGCAATACCTATGTGCAAAAGAAAAACCCTATGGTAGAGGCCTGTCTCAATGAATGCTTCTCACCTTTTCCCTTTTTTTCTTGTGTACTGACTGTATAGCTTCTCTACAGCCAAAAATTTTTATATGCCCCCAAACTGTTTGCATGGAATATGGGCCTAAAAGACCAGAAATCTCCAATGAGGAATGGAGAAGTAAAATAATAGTTTTATGGGGCAAAACAGTGCCTTTGTGAAGGCACCAGCCAAATCCCATTACTGAAGAAACCAAGTTAACTGCCAGACTATGCTCCAGCCACTATCCTCTTTTTATGCTTCTACACAAACTTTTCTAGTTGATCTGGAACATAAATCTGAAAAGAGTAGACTTCCTTTGTGTCAAATAGGTGGCAACAAACAATGTTTGTTCCAAGGTCCTGACTCCAAGGGAACAATGGGGAACAGGACTACCTTATCAGTGGCCATTCACTAAATGGCTTCTCTTTTTAATATCTGGCTGTGGTTCTTCACATTGTTACTTCTTTCTGATCCCATACAATCAGACCGCAGGCCAAAAAAAGAATTACAGGGGGCAATCATTGTCCAGTACAGACTGAGGTGGGAGTCAGACCAATTTGGTTTAGAGGGAGCTTACTTTTAAATAAGTATTGGATGCACTCTGTGGCCCAAGAGTCTCAAATACATTGGAAACAAATCAAGGAAAGGGGGGCATTTTTTCCTCAGTTGTTGTTACTCTCTAAATACCCAGAAAGCTGGATTTAGAAACAACAAGTTTTTAAGTTGTTCTATGCTATAAGAGGACAAAGAGCATTGTAAGGCTACAAAAGTATGTAATGATGTTACTTATGTGCTTACGCTGTGTTAGAAAAAAAAGTTGGCATGCTCGATAGTGGTGGATATGCAGGAGTGAAACATTTGTGTGGCCATATATTGTTTGTAAAAGAAAAAAAAAGGGACGGATTGGGGGGAAAAGGCTGAGAGAAATACAGACTAGGTTCATATCTCATTCATGTTTATTCACAGGTTTATTCACCACTCATGTCTATGAGATTTATTCCAAACTAAGGAATGCATATGATTGCAAATTTTAAAGGGGCAGGGAAAGAGAGAGAGAAATTTTTACTGGAAGACAGTGTGTATAACCTATTACATGGGGAAAATGTGGCACCTACTATGTGGAATATGCTTCTTGCAGAAGCTCAGTGGCTCCAATCATTTTTAGTTTCAGGTCCACGTTGACAAAAACTTATGTGTACAAGCTTTCTGGGTATAATCGGTTATGTATTATCTCAAGGGGAATTTTTACACTACTTTGCAATCATCAGATTAAATAAACTACCTGTCAACACATATTAATATAGTTCAAATGGGAAACCAGCATGGTGTAGCAGTTTGAGGGTTTTTCACTTGTCCAGGATTTTTTAATCTCTGCCCGGGCAAAGTTTCTTAGCTTCAGAAGGTGCCAGTGGCTACTCCCACTGAATAGATCCTACCAGGAAAACACCATGTTTGGTTTGCTTTAAGGTTGCTGTAAGTCAGAAATGACTTGAAGGCACACAACATTTCAACACAAATATTTCATACATTTTAAACACAAGGCACATGTTCACAGACAATAGCAGTTACATTTCTATACTGCTTATCAGTACAAAGCACTACTGGCCTAAGCGGTTTACAATGTAATTGCCTCCAACAAGCTCAGTACTCTTTTTCCAAACCTTACGGAAGGATGGAAGGCTGAATCAACCGGGAAACCCCTGCAGGATCGAACTCACAATGTTGTGGCTGGGGGCCCGGCATTTAACGGCTGCGCCCCCCAGGGCTTTTTTTCTTCTTACAAATTTATGTTTAGTGATAACTGAGATGAAGACTGATATAAAATGTTTTCAGAAGTTTTCTAAAAAATGACATCTATAAAGTTGACCAGAGTTTAAAATTTATTATAAAGATCCTTTTGGGCAGTTTCCCTGTCTTGAAAATTAGGGAGATGGTAAATTGGAAAAGATCATATTTAGTGGTAGTTCTCCAGTTATGGAATATGCTTTTTTAAAAATTTCCCAGCTGTCACTAATTCTCTTGTGCTGCTGTTGTTTAAATTGTTTCTTCTTCCCCTCCTCCTCCTCCTCCTCCTCCCCCTTTGTAGCTTTTTTTTGTGCCTCCTCCTCGCCCTCCTCCTAGAAAAAGCAATATGAAAATTTTAAAAGGAAATTTCTCTGCCTTGATCTTGATGATTTTGCTTATGATTTGAATGAAAGATAAAATTGAATGGGAGCACCTACAATCCCTAAAATTTGTTGTACAACACATGCCATACATGGCATGGCATTTTTGGGAAAAGCTAGATTGCTTAGTCCCAAATGTGCTCAAAAGTGTGATTTTAAAATTTAAGTGTAAATATCAGTTTTCATAAAACCGGCTTATAAATCTGTACTCCAGGGTGAAAAAATTAAATTAAATTAAATTAAAGCAGAAATTTGAAATGTCTGCTTGGAAACATTGAAAAATTTCAGATCACAAGTATACCACAGTTTTCATTTTCATTCCGTTAGATAACTAATGGTGACTTTATGATCAAGTGTGTAGATCTGTATAGTGCAGTAGGGAGGTAAACCTTTCACATGAACTTTGGAATTTTGTTTTTTGTTTTTTTTTTTTTTAAAAGTCAGGTTTCCCTAGTCACATTGAGAGTCTGCTTATGGACTGATTTTACACAGACACAGTCAAGAGATAGAGGATGGAAGAAAAACTTTTGGCCCTTTCTGCAGGACAAAGCTCTCATATGTTGTCATGTCCCCAAATCTCAGTAGTGCCTCTGCTAGGAGGGGAGCATGCCCCCAAACACCCCGCTCCGCACCCAACTAGCTTCCTGTAGGGGTGAGGGACATGCTTTTTCCCTTTCTGCACTGTAGCAGGCCTTTTTCCCCATGTTGTAGTGGGGAAGGAAGTGCATGATCACATTTCTGGCCCTTTTGCATAGACAGCTGCAATGGAAGCCTCACGTGTTTGGGGGGTCATTGACAGATTTTTTCCATAAAGAATCCCTTTTATCATGCCAGCTGGTAAAGTGAGAAGTAAACTGCGATGATATCATGGGGAAGTATCATCATGTCCCTTTTTTCTTTTATGTCCCCATGCCCAGAGGATGCTGTGATGAACCCTGGGGGGGGAGGGGGCCAGCAGAGCCGCCCTAGCAACAGAGGGGATTTAATCTAATTGGCTCTCTGACTAAGAAGAATAAATTAGCCAGAAGGAGGTACTGTGTAGGAGATGACAGCAGGTAAAAATTTCCCCGGGAGTGTGTTAGATAGAGGTTTCTTTTAGTGAATAAGATGCAAAGAGAGAGGAAGAACAGCTAAAGGCTTGCTAACTTAGGGAAGTGTTTGCCTATAAAATTGGAAGTTCTTTGATGTTTGAAAATACTGATTTGCCCAATACTTTTCCCTTGTTAGTTCTGTTAATAAAGATTTTATTCTATTTGCTATAAGACAGTCAAAAAGTGTTTTACAATTTACATTTAACAACATGCTACCACAAGTTATGGCTTTCTTTAGGTGCCTTTTTTGTGCCCTTTTCCCACAAAGGTTGTGGTTTTAGGGAAAGCAAGAGTGGTGTGATAAAATTGTAAAGAGGGGGCCGGGGGGTGGTAATTATATAAAATGGTGCTGCTTCTCCAGGAAGGGAGAAAAAAAAGCAGGTCTGGTCTATTCTCCCCTGGCTGGCCCAGATTGTCAGGACCCTGGCACTCCAGGATAAGTTTCCTAGTCTGAACCAGAGGACTTAAAAGCCATGGAGCCTGCTGCACCAGCAGAGCCCCCCCCAGAGGCTGCCATGGATCCTGCTGCACAGCCCCCCCCAGAGGCTGCCCTGGACACAGAGCCCATGGCCCCAGTAGCCCCAGCAATGGAGCCAGAGGCTGCCTTAGACTCAGAGATTCAAGGCAGGTGCCTACTTACCAGCAGCATTGGGAGAAAAAGAGTGCTCTCAGAAGGTCAGAGTGTTTAAATAGGAAACACCAAGCAATAAAGTCCAGCTGAGGTAGCACCTGGGTGAGGGCCTGCTTAATAAAAGCACTCACTCAGTCTTGGGTCTTGTTGGCTACAACTGTCCATTTTGGTTGTGCCCTGGGCTATCGGGGATCCTTGCCTTGCTTCCTGAAATGCTGCCCGACTGGCTGAGGAACAAACTCTGTGGTACGTGGAAATCTGTTTGCTGTTTTTCCTGGCTGTGACGGAACAGCCAGGGAATTTTTGTCAAAAATTCTTTAGTTTCTGCCGTCCCACTACCCACTGCTGAAGTAAAGCCCTTTGATTTATTGCCTGTCTGCCTTATCTGGGAAAAAACCTATTAGCCGGCTCTTGGCTGCCTGCCATGCCTTGGCGTTAAACATTTCCACAGCCACCATCCTGTGGAAAGGGCCTATGTAACAGAGAGAGAGAGAGCATTCCTTTCTTGTTTCCAGTTTCCATTTGTTGATGTTGTGTGAAATCATTGTGTATGCAGGCTCTCAACCTGATTGAGAACATTGATTTTTTTAAATAAACAGTTCTCCATGTTTCATGCCTACACATATGCAAAAAAATGTATGAATGGGCTACACATCAGCAGAAGAACAGTGAAAAACCCCACTCCCTCTCCACATGTGTAGTCTGTTGCATTTTATTTTATTTATTCCATTTATTGAACACACAATAAAATATTTCTTAAATTTTTTTAAACCCGATAGTGAGTTACTCACACACATAGTTTGTTTGTGACTAGTTGGTTTCATGAAGTTCCATCTCCTTTCTGTAGGGGAAACCCTTCCACAGAACCAGGTGAAATCCCCTACTACAAACTGCAGAATTGAGGACTGGCAGAATTAGCTTCCACTTGCACTGGCAAAATCCAGCTACAGTCATCATGGAGATGAACAGTCATTTGGAAGTGGGGAGAGGTGGCAATCCTAATTCAATACTAACACAGCTGTACAAACTAGCATCCTAAACCAGAATTTTAAAAGTTAATTAAGATAGGCCCCAGAGCTGTTTTTTTTACCCCCCAGGCACCACAGGGGTCAATTTTTTTCCCCAAAATAACTTCTAGTGGGTGTGGGGGTATTTCCACCATTTTTGGGTGGTTTTTTTAAAAAAAGTGAACAGGAAGCCACTTCCACTCATTTTCTGTTAAAAAAGGGCTCTTTGTACCTAAAAAAGGCACAAAAGGGGCCCCAAAAATGGTGATAATGCTTTTCATGTCCCCTTGAGTGTATCTGGGAGCATTTGCAGGGACTAATGTGGCACCTTCCCTTCCACAGTTGCACATCCTTGTCCTAGAGGAATGAATTAATCACTTTCAGGTTCATCCCCCATTTTTTTAAAAAAATTTCTATCACAAATCTGTAGCCATACACATTTTTCTGGCAAATTCTTTAAAAAAAAAACCAAATAGAATTTCTGATCCCTACCAAGTTTAAAATGTCACACCAAAGTACTATAGACTCAATATGTCTACCAATAACTACCCAGAATAGCTGATTGCAGGCCAAATATTTCTGGGACAGTAATAAATCTCATTAATCTATCAGCATTTACCTGTAGTTCTCTGATGGTAGTTTATTATTACTATGTTTTTCTTCCCAAATACGATGATGTAGAGATACAGTTATAGAAAATGCAACTATTTGGAACTCACATTGCATTTCCCAACATCTGTCTTCCTTATACAAGTTTGATTGTATAAACTCACCCTGCAAATGGCAGAATAGGATACATTAAAAACCATTCCATTTATTCCTAAAAGTGTAGAAGTCTATTTAGTTAATTTTTTTTTGTTTATTTCACAAATAGGTAATAAATGGGCAGGGATGTTATTTAGGATAATAGCTTTAGAGAAAAATGGCTTTTGACAAGGCTGTTTTTCTACAACTTGTTCACAATAGAAATGAGTCAAATTTTTCCCATGTTGAAAAACAGAGCTTTTTTTGGATTAATCCTATCAGGATTCTGATTAAATGGGTTTAAATGGTACTAAGAGTAAGTCTAGCTTCTATGGGGTTTAATGCCAGAAAGAGTAAGATGAATTTTTAAAATTTAGTCTACATAATTTGTTTCTACACAGAAGATTTTAGAAAGCAACTCTTGAACATTTTTGCAGAGATACTTGACAAAATGAGAGTACAAAATTAGAATTAATTGGGTTTTAGCCAAAAAATTTTAATTCATAGATGCAGCAAACATTTTAGCAAACTAGTGTACATACTTGTAGCAATTATATTTTAAGGTAGTCCTTTTATTTATTTCAGACATTAGACTAAATTCAAGCTAGAGTAGAACCCTTTAATTAAAGGAACATGCATAAATGTTTACTTACCAAATTTTTTTGATTCAGTGGGGTTTTTTGTTGAGAATAACAGAATTTAAGGCTAGGGTTGCCATGTAAAAACTGTCAAGGGTGAAAAACCCAAAAAGAAACCAATTATAAAGCAGCAAATTTCCTTAACCTGTAGAGGTGAGAAATTCACCATTGAGGAATTCTCTGTTTGAGTGCTATCAAAAGGTGAACTATTTGAATACCTATTTGTTACAGAATAAAAAAAAAAAAAAAGTTCCATTCATCAGAAAAAAATGAAATTCATTGCCACTGTCCCCCTTTTCTTCCCAGTAGATACAGATAAGGAATTTTAAAACTGTTTGAAAATACAAAATTGTATATTTAATTTATGTTGTATTTTGGGATTATAATGTTTAGAATCCTGTTGGACAGTTACAAGTGCATAATCTAGAATTATCCACTTGTACTGTTTCTTTTTAAACCCCCCTGTGCAGCCTCCAGTTTAAGGGCTATGGAGGAACTGTGGTTCCTCCAATCTCCATTATGGGAGCACCATGGTGTTTGATAGGGGTTGTTCTCCTGTTACTTGGGAAGAGCATTCCCACATCATACCTTACACAAGTGATCTCTGGTATGAGAAGGAATTGCAACAGAGGTCCCATTGCTGCCTCTCACACTTGAGTTCACTCAAGGAGGGAGTGGGACAATCAGTCAGCTGCTTTGATTTACGGGGGAACAGCCCTTTTGATCACAGCAGCTGCAGCCCTATAAGTAGAGAGGGGGGGACTGGGATGGGATTCAATACAACCGTAACCACACACATAAATCCCCAGTTTAGAATATAATTTTCTTCATTTTTCCCCAACATAAATCCCCAACAGGATTCTGGCCCATAAAACTATTTTTGCAAGGCTATTTCTTGAGAGTTTAGGGGAAAATATTTCAGTGCAGGTAAGAGATGATAGGTGGAGGGATTTCAATGAAAAAATGATATTTGAGAAAAGCCTTAAACCACCCCCCTCCTGTTCATTTCTTCATTGGTAAAATTATTTTGCTATCCTTTTCCAAAGAAAAACTACAGAAAGGGTATTTGGAAAAAGAAAGCTATTTATTGAGGAAGCAGCGTGGAAAAGTAGCAGGCAAAGAGTAGTTCACTAATTTTTGCTGCCAATTGTAAGTAGGAGTTACCTCCCTGGTATCTGGACTTGTTTTTTTTCTCTTTTAATGTCAAGACTCTGTAACATATCATTTGCTCCTTAGATTTTCAACACTTTACGATAGCTAGAATTTGGATAACAACATTTTTACGGGGGAAATGGTTTTAGCCACTAAGGTATGACTCAGTTCAGTTTCATCATCTTATTCAGATGATTAGTGAATGTGTGCCCAGACCTCACATTCCCACCTGGTAACTCTTACAAGGGAAGTTTCACTTTTAATGGGGAGGAAGAATGTGCTTTTTTGGGCTTTCCAAGGGCCACTTGCATCTCATCCATGACATGATCAGGCAATAAGATACTGGGATTGGCTCCAGCATTTTGGGGCAGAAGTCCGGCTGAGGTAGACAGGTTTAAAAAAGAGCTGGTGTGGTTACTTCAGATAGGACAATGGACACATTTAATCTACAAAGTGTGAACTGACCTTAGAATAATAGCAGGATAGCTAGTTGATGGGGTTGTCAGGTTCTGGCTATGATATAACCTTGCAAAACCTGCATATGTAAAAGACAAAGGGTTTAAAACATAACATAACATAAAAAAACCCCTCCTATCTGGGGGGGAGTGGCAAATTTTTCCTGCCCCTCAGTGGTTTGCCACCTGAGGCAGCTGCTCACCTGGCTTTATGGCAATGCAGGCCTTCTCTGTGCCTGTCCGTCTGTCCGCCCCCATCCCAACTGTTTCTCAGTCCCTCTGCTCATCCACCTATGCACCAATTTACCCCATAAAACTATGAAATTCTTGAATGTTAATCTGTTTTTTGTAATTTAATCTGTAATAAAAATAATTAATAATAAAAAAAGAACTATGAATATTGAAAACAAAGAATTTATATATGGAGTAAGTATAAACTACCAAACCTCTAGTATCTTCTGGAGCTTTCTCACTGCCTCTCAGACCTTTTCTAGAAGAATCTCTGTATGAGTAGCAGATGTGTGGTGATCTTTGCCAAAGGTGGTTCATTGTTTTTTCCTTTTTTCCTATTCCCAACGTATTTGGACGCTTCTTTTCCTCCTTTCCATATGCTGAGGGAATTGTCCATACCTTCATTTTATTTTTCTCTGTGGACTCTGATAAATATGTTGTCTTCACAGTTCAGTGAAGTGGAAAGTCTTCATCAGCTGGAAATAAGTTGGGGATTTGGATGAGGGTTTTTGTGTATTATAAAATTTAAACTGATCTACCTGGTATCTGGAATAAATTTAAAAAATGTACAATCAAGACACAATTTTGGGTTTAAAAAGAAATACCTGGATCCGCAGAAACTAAGCACTGGCTAGATTCTGGTTTTTTTTTTATTTATGCATATGTTCCCTTATGGAATTAGCTGGATTTTTTTGTCTACACGCAGTGTCTGCTTTTTGTACAAGGTCATGGCAGCAGCAATGTCCATGTGGTGTCATTGTATATGTGGATGTGTAGTCTTGGCTGATGTGTTTGCATCTGCCTCCACTGAGATAGTGCATTTGGTTGTACGTTATGTTGCCTATTTGGCTGTGAGTGTTGCCGTTCAACACAAGAGTTATACGGTACAATCAACACATATCTCTACATCCAGAGATTTACACTGTTCACCCCAGTGAAGGATCTTAGCCAGTATTTGGATAAGCCTGTAGTATAATTCATGGAGGGTGAAATAAACACTGATGCATTTTATTTGCCCCCTTTTTCCCCCTTCCATGGACCATAGGTTTTATGCACACAATCCATTTAATCTGTGAAGTACTTGAAGTCGGGGAGCCCATGTTCTCCAGAGTTTTTATGGCTGAACTTGAATTTAATCCAGACATGCTTTTATGTTTGGCCCTTTTTCTCTGGAATTGCCATTTTTTCAAAGGGGAAGTGATTTGCATTTTATTGAGCATCTGTACAATGTAATTGTTAGCCCATGGTTTTCTGCATGTTTGCAGTTGAGCTCACTTAGCTAACAGGGGAACCCTGTTCAGTGATGGCTTCCATGTCAGTGGGCTGGTGAATCTGCACTGGGACTTAATTGGAACTTTAAACAAAGTGTAAAAAGTCTAAGTTATTCTGGAAGGATCAACACCTTGGAAAGCTCTTCTTACAATTGTTGAAGTTGAAAATCGGGATATACCCAGTGCTTGTAAGTGAGGGAGGAAGTGTTTGAAAAGGTTCCCTCCCCCCCATTTCTTTGCAACAGGAGAAAAATTTTTCATATCCACTTCAAGACTGTTATAAAGCTTTTCCCCAAGGGGGGTGGGTTGGTGGCTTCGGAAAAACTTTGGAATGCATCTTGACTGCCCATGTCACATCCCAACCATGGCCTTTTTTCCCCTCCAAGGATGGATCTCATCCTTCCAAGTTTGAGTGTGCTAAGGGAGTAATTTGATTTCCCTTATGATCTAGTTGGTTTTATGGCCTTTCCTTTGACCAATTCAGTTCTTGGGGCCCTTTTTTTACCTTTCCAGTGTACGTAATGCACAGGATTGCATTGGAAATTCATAAAAATCATAGAATTAAGGAATTTTAAAGGCTAGAAAAGATCAGAATCCATTTTGAATCCAGATTGTCCCTACAGCAAGTGTGCACATGCAGCACCTATGCATGTTCAATTTTTAAAATTTCCTTTTCATTAGTAGGCATCATCAGAGATGGAGAATGAGGATGAGGAGGAGATTACAAAACCCCACGGGGGATCCAAACTTTCTCCTACCCCCGGGAAATCAGAACTTTTTTTCACTAATATCTTTGGGTTAAAAGGGGACCATAAAGCAAGATGAAGTTGTGAACATAAAAGGGGTTTTTTAATGAAACTATGTAGTAGACTTTACACAAGAGTATTGGTCAAGAGGAAAGGCATGAACTGTGTGGAACTTCTGTTTTAACTCACTACAAGCTAATTGCTGAAGAGCAAAGCTAGGTTCCACTAAAGAGTCCAAGTTCATGCTCCATTTCCAATGCTGTAAGCTGCACACTATGCTAAAAAATGCTCTTTTACTGTCAAGACAGTGTGCATTCCTGTCTCAATAAGGAACATGACATAGGAGAAGTTTAAAAAATACCCCCTAGCCATTCTGCCCCACTCCCAAATTCCCCCCTTTTTGCCATAGAGAGAAGTTTGTAAAAATGGTTGAAGGGGGGGAATTTTTTAAACCCCTGTCACTTGTGCTTTATTGTCCTGTGTGTTACCTGACAAAAAAAAAAAAAGACCCAAATTTTAACCCATATTTAATGTAACGTCTTTGTGTTTGGCTTATGGAATAGACAGAACTGCCTTATACCAATTATTGGTCCATCAAATTCTGTCTATGATTTGGGGGCCTGTGCAAGGAGACTGGGAGGACATTGATTAATCAAATATGTTCGACATATGTGTGTACGTACGTATGTACATACATACATACTGTCTTGTCATCAGTTTGCTCAAAAATTTTTCTTAGGGTCCTTCAACTGGAAATTTTCCCAAAGGGCTGTATTGAGGTTCATTTACACATAAGCTGCCAAAATCCCGCTAGTCCCCCCCAAAAAATTAGCCTCTGCAGCTGCCTGTTGCATCCAGTTACAAGAAAAGGGCTGGATGCCTCATCGGGTAGCCTCCCTGCTTTCTGGCTGTTCAGAAATAAGCATGCTTAGGAGCTGCATGGTTTAAAAGAGTTTGGGGGATATTTTGGTTATTGCAATGGCACAACAGTTAAAGTGAATCATGAAGTCAGAAGTAATTACCAAACAGTATTTTATTAAAGTTTATATTCTGCATGAAATTGTGTGCCTTTCCACTGTGTCCACAATCACAAAAGGAGAGATGGGTTGGCAGCGGGACTGCAATAACATCGTGAAAAGCATGACCTGTGGACCACCGCATTGCATCCCTGTTGGGAGACTGCGATGTATGTGGGAATGGCCTAAGCCTGCTTTGGAAGCAGTTGGCTATTTTTGTCTGATGTGGAATATCTACACCGAATTCAAGTTTTCAGAAGTGGGGTTGTGTTTCAAAGGCATTGTGCACACAGATGCACACATACATGCAGAGGCACATGTGGTTACACATGCAAATTTAGTTGCGCATTCAGGTTTGCAATGTGCAATGGTACCATAATTGTGCAATATTATATATTAATCTCAAATCCTAACTGAAAACTAAATCATTGTTCTAATGAAGCAAAAAAGGGATGTTTTCACCAAACTTTTGAATCCAGTTAAAGTGAAAGAAAAGAGTTATTTATTTTCTGCTTTTAAAAAAGACCTGTCAAAAATTTTTTAAATTATTTTTTTTTTTGGGTTCAAAAATTCCCTTTAAAACCTTAAATTTTTATTTCTTTTCCCTTTAAGACAAAGTTTTGAGTTTTAAAAATTTAAGAATCAGCAAAGTGTTGGCATTACTATCATCACTTGAGATTTTTGAAGAAGAGTGGTGGGAAAAGCATCCCAGCTGTTATTGAGTTTTCTTCCAGGGACTTTAATCCCGATGGTAGCTTTCAAATCAGAAACTCTGAATTACTCCAATTGATTTTCAGTGGCATTATTTCCCGCGTAAGCAGTTTGAGGACTGTGATTATGACTCTGGGGGTCCATAGAACATCTGGAAAACAGCATCTTTTGATGGTTTGTAGATAAGTTAGGCTGTAAAAGTCTTTAAAAGAAGCCTTCTCCTGAATATGTGTTTACGGTCTGAAGAAAGCGGCTTTTTTTTTTAAAAATTTAAAATAAATTCTTAAAAAAAAGCTGACCACTAGAGGGCAGCCAGAAGAACAAAATTCCCTAAAGAGAAAAAGAGGCCTCTGTGAAGACTCCACTGCATTAAATTTATGGTTGTAAGACCTTTCAACCAAAAATCCCGGTCATCTTTCCCTTACTGGATGATAGCATCTCAGACTGCCAGCAGCTTATCACATACTTTGGCTCAGGGACTCACCTGAAGATATTTATATTTGGATTGGTTCAAACAAGTTGGCATTAGACCAATTGATGGCATGAGAAAGTTCAGCTGCATAGTTCAGATGTTTTCCAAAATAGCTGCACTTCAATTTTTTAAATTTTAAAAAAGGGGAGCTGTTAGCTCTATGGTAAGGTTGGACACTAATGCAAATACTTTTTGTTAGTTAGTGGCAATGGGTCATTCATTTTGGCCTTTTGAAGAATTCTGTGTAAATTGAAGGCTTGTAGGCTTCTACATAGGTTGACATTGGCTTGACAGATTAATAATGCTTCACCCATTTAAATCTCCTTTTTAAAAAAGCATTTGGGAGGCACAATTTCACTGCAGGACCATTCACATAACATTGAGGCCTGTAGTAGATGCTTTCAGTTCCAATGTATGTCAGCAGTTAAAGCACTGCTTCCACAATGGTGGAAACCAAGCTGTTTTCTGATATCTGTAAAGGCTGAAAAGCAGAACTTTAAAGAAGTTTTCTGTTATATTTTTTGGCCTCATGTTACATGAATTGGTTCTTAGCATGCAGGTAAATAAAGTCAAAATTGCAAGATCACATGCTGCATACATAGATGTCAAGTGATCCTTAGCAATTTACACAATACTGTTCTAAAATCAGTGTGGTAACAGCCACCAAAAAAAGACTTGGTTCAGCCATTTCCCAACAAACTGGGCATCTAGGTCTGTGTGGCTGAAAGGCTATGAGCTTGCATTTCTTTGCATTTCAGTCAT
>CAOLHI010006639.1:0-27887 GCA_948474755.1 Ctenosaura bakeri
TCAATATCTGAGGAAGTGCTTCTCTCGCTGTATGCCTGCCCAAGAACTGAGATCTGTTGGAGGAGCCCTCCTTTGTGCCCCACCAGTAAGGGAACTGTATTATGGGAAGACATGGGAGAGGGGCCTTCTTTGTGGTGACACCCCAGTTGTGGAATTCCCTCCTTCCTGGAGGCCAGATTGGTACCAATGCTGGGATCATTTCTGTGCCAAGCTAAAATCTGGATTTTTCTTACAGTCTTTGGGCCTAACTGATTTTATTCAGGTTGCATATATCTCATGGTTGAAATATGTAAAATTGTTTTAACCAGTTTTAAACAGTCTGGTTTTTAATTAATAAACTATTTTTCTTTTCTTTTTAAACTATTATTATTTATTACTTTACACCAGTGGTTCTCAACCTGTGGGTCTCATACCCTTTGAGGGTCGAATGACCATTTCACAGGGGTCGCCGCTCTTCTATCCCGCCCCACCCCCTTTTGAAAGAAGGCGGCCTCACGGCCAATAGGAGCGCTGTTTCTGAGACCCCGCACTGGGAGGAGGGGAGAGGAGGCGTGCTGGGCATTTCCCCATCTTTCCCTGCCGGGTGGGGAAGTGTTGGAGGAGCCGGAGATGGAGCCGGAGGTGGGGAGAGCGAGAGGAGAGAGCGTGGAGTCAGAGCATTAAGGCGGAGGTGAGGAGAGGAGACCCCACGCTGGCAGGAGGGGAGAGGAGGCATGCCGGGCGCGTGTGGGGATGTTTCTGCGTCTTTCTATGCTGGGCGGGGGGGGGGGGTGAAGGTGCGTGTGATGACGTTTCCGCATCTTTCTCTGCTGGGCGGGGGGGTAGAGATGTGTGTGGGGACTTTTCTGCATCTTTCTCTACTGGGCGGGGGGCGGGGATGGCAAGAGGAGATCCTGCGCTGGCAGGAGGGGAAAGGAGGCATGCTAGGCACATGTGGGACATTTCTGCGTCTTTCTCTGCCGGGCGGGGGGGTGGAGGTGCGTGTGAGGACGTTTCCGCGTCTTTCTCTGCCGGGCACAGGAGGGGCAAAGGTGGTGACAGGAGATCCCGTGCTGGCAGGAGGGGAAAGGAGGCGTGCTGGGTGCGTGTGGGGACGTTTCGCCGTCTTTCCCTGTCGGGGGGGGGGGCAGAGGTGGGGAGACCAAGAGGGGCTCGCAGGTGTAGCGTGGTCGAGGGGCTACAGCGGGTATTGCACCCCACTCCCAATCCCTCAGAGGGACGAAAGGAGGAAGGAAGGGGTGCCCGTGCGACGTGGGAGTGAGAGCGTCCAAGCAGCTGCGCTCCCTTTAAGGGAGGGAGGGAGGGAGGGAAACAAAACGCATCTGCTTATGCCGCTGCCATCTTTCCTCTCTCCTGTCCTTCCTCCCTGCACCTCGTGTAAAATGTGGGCTGTTTCGGCATTGCCTTTGGGAGTGACTGGCTTTTTGAACTGTGGAAACCCAACATTCAGAACTAGAACTACTGCCTTAATTCTGGCATCGATGGACGCTTTCTGTGCTTAAAAAAAGGGGGAGGATTACCAGTTTTTAGGCATTAGAAGTCTATCCAGAGCAGTGATTTAGGGCAGTGTTTCCAATCTATTCGATGTTGGAAATAACTAACTAACTAACTAACTAATAAATAGATAAATAAATAAATAAATAAATAAATAACGAAAATAATTTTATGATTGGGGGTCACCACAACATGAGGAACTGTATTAAGGGGTCGCGGCATTAGGAAGGTTGAGAACCACTGCTTTACACTGATTTTATTATAAACTGCTCTGAGATCTTCGGATATAGGATGGGATATAAATATTTTAAGAAAGAAAGAAATTTAATTCATACACTATTTTCTCTCAACATGGGACACAAGGCAGCCGATCAGAAAATTAAAACAAAGTACAAATTAAAAAAAAACACTGATGAGGAAAATGTTTTAAAAACAATTAAATAAACTATCCTACAAAGTAAAATAAATTTCATGCTTCAAAAGAATTTGTAATATTCCTGAATTTTAATCTTGTAATATTAAGTAGGCCATATACCAAGGTAAACATGCATATTATTACTGAGGCCTTTGTTTCTTTCACTCTGACAGAGTTTCTTTATTATGGATGAAACTTTCAAAGAGAAAAGGAAACAAATTCCCAGCTTCCATGCTCATCTCTCAGTTTTGAGATTCTACACATATAAAGGCAGAACTGCCAATGCTATGATGTCAATCATGCCTCTTACTTGCCACCAACTTCTGATCGTATGAAAACAATGATGGAATTCTGTAGCCAAAATTGTGATCTCCTTTCTGAGATAATGTCCTGAAGGCTCTTAAGATGAAATCAATCTAGGGAGCTCTTGGTCAGGATCGGTTTTTCAAATTTACATTATCAGTAGTCCCCATAACAAAAGGTAACTTCATTAAGACAAACATGATAGATAAAATGATGCATGGCTGGGATAAAGAGGTCCCCCCCCCACATTCAAAGAACTTGTGCTCATACTGAGGGAGATTCAGGATAGACGCAAGATGGATTAAAACTATGAAATTTGGTACCAGATGTCGTCGTGCTGGCACAGTTGGTGTCTGGATAGCTGGATGGCTTTAAATGCAAATTAGTCAAATCATCAGACATAAAAATTAGTCAGAGATAAAGACTATTAATGGTTGCAAAACATGATGACCATGTCTGACCACTAGGATCAGAGGGAGCACGCTTCTGAAGGAAGGCCTCAGGTATGTGGGAGTGGAAGGCACATTTTACTGGGGTTCAAATATCCAGGGCTGAACTAGCTCAGGTTGTAAACCTATTATTATGAAGGGAAAACTGAGGCTACACTGTTAACTGGATGGCAAACTACTGCATCCCTTGCCATTGGCTACGCTAGCTACTGTTGATGGGATTTTTAGCTGAACAGTATCATTCTGGAGGGCCAGACCTGCTACAGAATACACTTGGGACTATTTGTGGAAACTCACTTCCCTGTATTTGTGTGCTTACTGTACAGATCTTGTGAGATGCTGGAGTCAAAAAGAAGCAGAAATAAGAGCAGAAAAAGCCATAAGCTCAAGAATGAGTCGCTGGCCCACCCAGCTGGCATTTCTCTAGAGACCAGACAGCATGCGCTTGTCCAGTTACATCAGGACTTCAATGAGTCTCCATGTAGTATATTGCTCCCACAGGTAAGATGCTGAGGAGGGATCCTCCAGCAGATTGCAATGTATGAGAGAGAGTATATATGTATGTAAGATGAGACTGCAAGCCATTCAGGGTTTCAAAGTCTTGAATTCAGAATACAAACAGACACCAAACTCCACCAAACAGAATCAGGATTGAAGAGGCAGAGACAGATGCCACACCAAAAAACCTGAATTGTTATTGAAGAATTAAAGCAATTAGATGTTTTTTCTTATTAATCACTAAATTTTGCAACGTGTTGAATCCTGACTCCCAGGGAGAAACCCACCCCACAAACCTTCCACTGCCCCCTCTGCACATGATTCCTTCCCTCTCCCTCCTTCTGCCCTGACCAACCTCTCTGCCTTTCCCCTCCGGCATTTCTCTCCCAAAAGCCTTCCCCACAAAGATCCAAGGGACTCTCCCAAAAGCCTCCAAATGACAGGCAAAGATATTCTGGACGGGGCTGCTGGGAGATGTTTCGAGAAGAAACAGGGCTGACTTTGGCCACCTTCCTTCCCTTCAACCACCAAGACTCCCTCCACTACAGACGCTATCCTACTTATCCTCTTCCTTCACCCGTCTGCTGTCAAAAGGAAGGGGGTGGCCATGTTGCACTTCCAGAGAAAGAGCGCCTGCCCTCCTCCATCCCTCCCTCTGCCCCCATCCATGGCTGGCCCCAAAACAGAGAAGCCTCTGAAGGGTCTTGTTCAGAGGAAGAGGCTCCATGTTGTCTGGGAGGGAAAGGGCCAAGCCAAGCAGAGTTTTACTGCCTCTCAAAACAGCTGCCACCTTATGATCAGAATTCAGGCTCTCTAAGGGAGCTCCTTGCCCTTTCTAGCACCCCTTGCTCACCCCTGGATGCCAGCTCCACTCCTCTAAACCACTCTGGAATATAAAGCTGAAAAATGGGATTTCTCTCACACCAACATGCAAAGGAAAATAAATATGCCATGCATATTTTATCAGTATAGCTTTCTCCAGAAGAATCCTTCTGTAGGCTCAGAAATTTTCATTTGGACAATGGACTCAAGTGAGGTTGCATCTCTTTGCTGATTTACTTGAAAATAAACACTGATGAAATTTCACTGAATGTGTTTGTAAACATGCAGGGGAGCAGGCAGTCAAGAGAGTTTTTAAAAAATCTGTAGCAGTACTGTTTAGTTTTTTTTTAATAGAAAATAGTTTTCTGTTCTTTCAGATACCAAGTTTTAGCAAACTGTCTCTAGCAAGGAAAAATATGACTTGCCCTGCTTTATCATGGCCTCAGAGAAAGCAATTCACTCCCTCTACCTATTCTGTCCTGGTCACCCACCTTCAAATAGATACAGTGAAACCCAGCTGACTCTAGCATTGGGCACCAGGTAAGGGAGAGGGAATCCCAAGAGACCACTGCAACTCCACTTCCCCATCTCCCAGGCATCTGCAGCTGATAAGAGTAACAGTTAAACAAACAAACAGACAGGTGTAGTATACATAAATATAACAATATTAATGCATCATCTAATGCAATATGGTTACTGTAAGTACTAATTAACACAAATTAAGCTCCTTTGTATGGGTTAGCATGTCATTCCATTCATTTCAAGTTTCATGCAATGATGGTGTAGGCATCAATTTGGAAATTCTTTTACTATATTGGCATTTTAAGTATGTTGTTCTGATTTTTTAATGCAGGTATTTAACTTCGGCTCTTGTGATGTGAGTTATTTATAGTACGTTGTTATTCAGATATGAGTTTAACTGAGGAAGCCTATGGTGGTAAACGGTCACTACAGCTTCCGGGATCCTTTATCTTTTTCTATGTATTGATGGTGCAATTTCTTTTTGATCTACAGATGCTGCAATGTGGCATGAGAATTCAACTGTCAATTCATCATTATTATTGCTGTAACACAAAGAGCCTGATTTTTATTCCATCATCTTTGCGAAAAATCAACATGTTAATAAGTTATTTACTTCTGTAATATAGAACTTTCCATTTAGTTTATAACAACCCACTAGAATTTTGTGAGTTATTGGTTTGTTTGTTATTGTTTGAAGTATATGTAATACTGGTATATACTGGTATAACCTATTCAGAAATAAAGATGGTTGTAATATAAACAAAAATGTTTATGGCTGTGTTTGTATAATAGGTTATTAAACCACATGTAGCTTATTTCCATAATTAATTCAGAAGTGTTGATCAATTTTTACAATTTAATAATTTGTGTTAATATTTCCAGTAACCATATTGAATTAGACGTGATATTAATATCATTATTATTTCTGTATATTACACAGCAGTCTATCTGTTTATTTAACTGTTCGACATGTTAGGAGACTATGGTGCACTGTGATTTTTTTGCTGATATGAAGAACCCTGGCAGACAAAGCTAAAAGAGATTTTTCCCCCCGCCCCTCCGTGCCAAGCCACTTCATCCAGCAAAGTATCTATAATACAAATTAGGCTGGCATCCAAACCCAGATCAGGTCCTGGATTTGCCAAGGTTGTTGCCAGGCAGGCAAGATTTCCTCCGAATGGACGGCAGAGGGAAGAGGCGATGTCGCCAGACAGCCAGGTGCAAGGACAGCAGGATTGTTTAGGCTGCGACTTGTGTATTAGAGAAGACCACATGCCAGAGCACTGATTGGGTCACTTCACTTGTTTCAGGGTGACAGTTAGATCCGCCTAGCTGGACTTGTCATGCTGTTGACAGTATACAAATTGTAAGGGGAGATGCTGCTCGATTGTTTCTCCATTATCTCATGTTATTCCTCTTTGTCTAATTGCTGGAATGCTGGTATGTTTTGCCAAGCCTTATCTTACAGTGCAGCAATAAATTCTGCCTCTAAGTCCTACTTAATGAGTCTCGGGAAATTTCTTTCTGTTTCACTGGGATCCCTTGCTACGGCAAAGCCTTGCTTCACAGATTGCACTCTGCTCATGCTGAGAGCAACCAAATTCTGCCAACCTGGACAGGGTATGGGCCCAGCCTCACACTCCTGATGCGCCAGAGGGTCAAGTGGACCCAATGAAGCACCAGTTCCAGCTTGCAGCTGCCTGCTGAGAACATGCTTGAAGATGGTCTCTGGTAAGTGAGAGTCCTGGCATAGGAGGGGCCTGGAAGGCGAGGGAAGTTGCAGGGATGGCGTCCACGGGGAGTGCAAGTCTGCCCCTGGACAGATTAAATGGAGTAACATCTCACCTGGGCAGTGGAGATGGAGATGTATTTGCGGAGAGAGCAGCTGTGGAAGGCTGTTGCTGATACCCCAGTGCCTCCCCTCAGTGTAGCAGATGCCAGGATGGGGGAAAAACCCTCAGTAACTTTTTTCTGCCTTTGGAGGACAGCCAGGTAAACCAGGTCAGGCACCTCACCATGGCACGGGTGTGTTGGGACACTTTGTGGGCCATGTACATCTGCCCTATGGCTGGGAGTAAGCTATCCCTGATAAAGAGGCTGTATAGGGTACAGCTACGGCCTGGTGAGTGCATGCATGACCATCTCCAGCATTTGACCTCCCTGTTTGTTGCCTTACAAGAGGGGGGGAAGGAATTCTGAGCTTGACGGGATTCTACTGCATACTGAGCTCCCTAGATGCAAGTTGGGATGTGTTCGTGGCTACCATCGAAGGCATGCGGGAGCAGGATCTCACCATGCAATATATTTCCAGGCATCTGTATGAGGAGGAGGAAGACATGCTGAGAAAGCCAGCAGGAACAGCAGCGGTGGTGGCAGGAAGAATACCAAGGACACTGACTTTCCCCCAACTAAAGTCTGACCCTACAGAGAGGGTGAATGCTGTGAAAAGATGTTTTCGGTGTGGATCCATGAAGCATCTGTGGAAGGACTGTTCGAACAGCAGAGGCAGTGTGCCAAAGACTCAGGGCAAGAAAGCCAAGGACACAGGGATCGCCAGCTGGTTTCAGCCATGGTTAAGGGCTGTGAAACCCAAGGGGCTCTCTGGCTGCTAGATAGCCGGTGTTCTCAGCATCTGGCTAATAGCGGGGTATGTTTAAGATGGTGGGCAAAGCAAACATTGACTCTGTTTCCCTTGCTAATGGTTCTAAATGCAGGTGGAAGGTGTGGGGAAGCCTATGTTCCTGCTCTGGGGAAATACCTTGACAATGTGCTATATGTGCCCTTGTTAGAGTTTTGCCTGCTGTCAGTATCTGGGTTGGCACTGATTGGGCATGACATTCTGTTCTCTGGAAATGTGGGTAAGGTAATCAGAAATGGGGCTGTGTGTGCAGTTAGCGAGCTCAGAAACCAGCTGTTCCAAAACAAAATACCCACATGGTGTATAGCGATAAGCCCCAGCATGATAATTGCATCCACCTGTTGCATAGAAGGATGGGGCATGCCAGTTTCCAAGTCCTATGGAAACTACCCGAGTGCTGTAAAGACTGCAAAGCTAACCCTTGTGATGCCTTCTTGGACTGTGCTGTCTGCAAACAGTCCAAATCAAAGGTACAGCCATTTCCTAAGTTTAGTACCAGGGTATCTACGCAGCCTTTTCAGTTGGTGCACTCAGATCTCATTGGTCCCATGCCAAGGTCTCAGGGTGGGACATGGTATGTTATGCTCCTGGTGGATGACTACAGCAGGTACACATTCTGCTATCTCCTGAAACAGAAATCTGAGGAGTGTGGCGTGTTTAAAATTGGTGTGCCTATGTGGAAATGCAATTTGGGTGCAAAGTCAAGGCTCTCCAGACTGACAGGGGAAGTGAATATTTGGCTGGGAGTTTGCAGCACGGGTTTAAAAGAAAAGGGCGTAAATCAAGGTTGATGACCCCCAATTCTCCGCAGCAGAACCAAGTTGCGGAGTGTAATGGGAGTGATCAGACAATTATGAGTTCCTTGATGGCAGATGCTGACATGCCTCAGAAAGCTTGGGATAAGGCAATGCTTACTGGCAATTACATTTGTAACAAGTTATGGAGCTCTGTCATAAAGTTAACTCTCTTTAAAAAACTGTATGGCAAGAAACCCTCTGTTGCTCATATGAAAGTGTTTGGGAGTTATGCCTTGGTACACATCCCTAAATTGGCAGCCAGGTTGGTCACTGGAAGATCTAAAACTGACCACATAACACCAATTCTGAAGTCTTTACATTGGCTGCCTATTAGCTTCCAGGCCCAGTACAAGGTGTTGGTTCTTACCTTTAAAGCCCTTCATGGCTTGGGGCCAGCATACCTGAGGATCGCCTTCTCCCAAAATCTGCCCCGCACACTAAGATCCTCTGGGAAATTTTCTGACAATCAGAACTAGGTTGGCTGCGGGTTTCCCAGAGGACCTTTTCTTCTATCGCTCCCAAGTTATGGAATGGCCTGCCGGAGGAGACCCGGCATACTACCAGTCTTGACTGCTTTAAAAAGCAGTCAAGACTGTTCTTTCCGACAGGCCTTCCCAGTAGTGCTCCATCACCTTCCATCAACTGTCCTCTTGTTTTTAATAGTTAAATGTTTTAGGGGGTTTTAGAAGGGTTGGTGGGTGGGGAGGATGGGTTTTATTTTAAAGGTTTTAATGTATTTGATATACTGTTGTAATGCCGCCTCGATCCATTGGGAGAGGCGGGATATAAATAAATATTATTATTATTATTATTATTATTATTATTATTATTATTATTATTATTATTAAAGCCCAAAGGAGAAAGGGGCAGCCCAAAGCCCACAGGCTGAGATTTGTAGGGTACACCCCCTGAGGTTATCACTTTGATCTCTGTAATGGAAGGGTGGTGATATCCTGAAATGCTCAGTTTGAATAGCACAGTAATTGGAAAAAGATACATGCAAATTCTGAGATGCTCCTTCCAATTAGTGATGAAAGTGACGCTGAGAGCACAGCACAGCCTTCTCCTGCAGCGAATTTCAAGGGTTAAGCAGGAGGAAGACAGAAACTGAGCTGGAAGAGCGTCTAAATGCAGAGCAGTCTGATGGGGAAGAGAAACCTGGATGCAAAAGAGGCAGATCATCTATGAGGAGGAGGAGTTGCCAATTCCTAGGCGGTCTGGGGGAAAACAAAGACATTCCTCCACAGAGGTTTGTGGTGCAAAACAGTGTAGGGTATGCCAAGTTTCCTGTGAGCCTGAAACCTTTGAAGATGTTCTGAGTTTGCCAAAGGCACAGGGGTTGACTACTGGTTTGATGCTATGGACCAGGAGATGGAGTCCATGCACAAACACGGGGTATTTACACTGTGTAAGGTACCAGATGGTGTGACTCCAGTAGGCTGTCAGTGGGTGACAAACTCAAACCCCTGGCTTTGGGGGAGGTAAAGCACAAAGTCAGGCTTGTGGTTCAAGGTTTTTCACAAAGGAAAAACGAGTCTTTTTACCAAACTTTTGCGCCAACCACCAGAAGTGAGAGAATCGGGCTGGTGTTAACTCTGGCAACACAGAGAAATGCTTTGGAATGCCACTTCGATATCTCCACAGTCTATCTCAATGCTGAGCTGCCAGAGACCATCTATATGCAGCAGGCACCAGAGTACGAGACTGGTAAACCAAATCTGGTGTACAGGTTAAACAAAGCAATTTATGGGCTCAAACAATCTGCCCGTTGCTGGAACAAGTGCCTAGATGGTGCTTTGTAGGGCTTGGGTTTCAAGCAGAGTGTGGCAGACCCATGCGTGTACACCAAAGCGTCTGGGAAAGGTCAAGAAATCTTGCTAGTCTTTGTCGATGACTTGCGTCTGGCCACAACAACAAAGGAACAGGTAACACGGTTTGCCAAGGAACTGGGTGAAAAGTTCCAACTTAAGGACCTGGGTCCCATTAAACAGTACCTGGGTATTGAGGTACAAGAACAGAGAATTGGTTTCTGCTTAGCCAGAAGCAGAAAATATTGCAACTGCTGCAAAAGTTCAACATGTTTGATTGCAAAGGTGTGCAAACCCCCATGGTACAAGTTTACAAAGTCTGTGGATGACAAAATGTTCCCTGACAAAGAAATTACAAGTCTGCTGTGGGATCTTTGTTGTATTTGGCTGAGTATAGCAGACCAGATTTGTCCCTGGCTGCTAACATCCTGGCAAGGGCAAGTTCTAAGCCCACACAGCAAATTGGCAGGGGGTGAAGAGAGGTAAGGTACTGTCTGTGTGTGTCATCCTCTGGGAAACTGGAATTGGTTTGTTACTGTGACAGTGATTTTGCTGAGGATTTGTGTGACAGGAGGTCAACCTCAGGAATCCTAATTATGTACAGTGGCACACAGGTGCAATGGAAGACTAAAAAACAGAGTTCTGTGGCCACTTCAACTGCGGAAACAGAATATGGAAGTCTCTCATATTTGTGCAATGAACTGATGTGGTATACACAACTGGTAAGGGATCTTGGTGTTGATATACCAATCCCTGTAACGGTATTTGATGATTCCCCTGCATGCATCCAGACGGCAAGTAACGAAAAGGCCAGGGGGTGAATCAAACATGTAGAAATCAAATACCAAAATGTGAAACAAACAGTAGAGAGTGGTGTGATCAGATTCGAATATTGCCAATCTAGGAGAATGTGGCAGATGTGCTCACAAAACCACTCACCACTGGGAACTGGGAATGGTTGAGCACGCAGTGTTAAGCTGCAGATCCACTACAGAGGAAAAGGAGGGATGTTGCTGCCGGGCAGGCAAGGTTTCCTCAGAGTGGACAACAGGGGAAGAGCGATGTGGCCAGACAATCAGGTGCAAGGACAACAGGATTGTTTAGACTGCGACTTGTGTATTAGAGAAGGCCACACTGATTGGGTCACCCCACTTGTTTCAGGGTGACAAGGAAGCATAAAAAGGCTGGTGTTTGCCTTGACCAGCTGCCAGTTAGATACACCTAGCTGGACCTGTCATGCTGTTGACAGTATACAAATTGTAAGGGGAGATGCTGCTCGACTGTTTCTCCATTATCTCATGTTATTCCTCTTTGTCTAATTGCTGGGATGCTGGTATGTTTTGCCAAGCTTAGAGTGCAGCAATAAATTCTGCCTCTAAGTCCTACTTAACGAGTCTCTGGAATTCTTTCTGCTTCACTGGGACCCTCTGCTGTGGCGAAGCCTTGCTTCACAGGCTGCACTCTGCTCATGCTCAGAGGAGCCAAATCTTGCCAACCCTGACAGGACCATGCCTCTTTTTCCATTTGCCAAGCTGGCATTAAGCAGCAGCATTTCAGCCCCAGAGGACCTGTTGGCATGGCCATCCAGACTGCTTGAAGAGAGGGACAGTTTAGGGGAATCCAACCAATAGTTTCCATGTTCCATGCATTTTTAGAGCTCTCCTATCTCTTGTTTAGTCCTAAACTGTCTTATGCCTTCCCTCTCCCTTTTCATTCTAAAAGGTTGAGGCTACAGATTTTCTTTTATTAAGGTGGACTTTAATCAACCTTCTCCAGGGTGAAAGTGAATGCATGTGAGGAAGAATAAGCATTCTCTTACTCTATTCTCCTCCCTAGCACTAAGATACTGTTCTTAATCTTTGTGCTGGAAAGTGAGGGGAGATGTCTGTCCCACTCTACACCCTCCACTGCCTCCAGTGTCATCACACTAATTTTTTTTTTCTTATAAGGAACCCTTTTTATCTCCCACCCAGAAGTCATTGGACCCCACTTCCTGCCTCAGAGAGATAAATAGGGGAGGGGCCCCTCTCTGCTTCCACTCACCTTCACTCTGATTGTAGCGATTCCTTAAGGTGGCTAGGTTCACTCTGAATACAGAATCAGCACTGTGAAATTTTTGGGTCTCCGTATCCCAGTAAGGAGCATCTTCCTTTTCCATCCAGGACACACGTGGTCGGGCCCTCCTGGAGTTGCTGTCATATTGACAAAAAGGCTGGCTGTCCACATACCCAACAACGATGAACTGGGGCCACCCCTGGCCAGGCTCTGACACAGATGTATAGAAATAGTGCAGGGAGTGCGAGGAGGAGCCTGAAAAAGACATACAGGGTTTTAGAGCTGTGGCCCTAAAACTAGAATATCTCTCCAGCTGAAAGCCTTTCCAAGATCCTGCCTTCCTGTGTCAACCACCCACCCCACCCCTGAGAAGCCCAAAATATGAGTTAGTACCTAGGAATGAGGGGCCAGGAGGGATCCATCTATTCACAGAAGTATCTGAAGAAGAGGGAAATGGGCAAGGAGGGAAGTGACAAAGACAGTCAAAGAGGCGAGCAGACTGGAGCAGAAGAGGCAAGGAAGACAAACTGAAAATGAAGGGGAAAGTAGGAAAGGGGACATCTTTGGGAACAATACAAAGGGGCTGGAGTAAAAGAGGTAAAGGAACATCTATGGGAAGATGTAAAAGAACTCAAATAAGATTAAAGGGGATAAATGGTGTTACACACTGCAACTTTCTGCCCAGAGGGAACTGCAGTCACATGGTAGAGCAGGAGAATAAATATACAGGGATGTTTTTAGAAAACACACACAGTAAAGTGGGGTGGATAACTTTTAACTGCTTACTTTTACATGGAAACTTTTTCTATTTTTATGATTATATTGTCTCATAAGATCAATTTATAATGCAGTTGACACAATACAACTCAGTCTGGGCAGCTGAAATAGATGCAATGCATATCAAGTCAAAAATCAAAGTTGTATTTAAAATTGTATTTTTCCAAGGGATTGTCATTAGAGAGCACATATATTAATGCCAGAGTTGAGAACGGTGGATCCTTTAACTCCATCACTCTCCTCAACTTTTTAAATTGAAATTTCCCCTTCCCTACCAGCATCTGGGCAAATTAGATTAGCAAGAAGAGAAGTCAAAGAGAATAAATTTGAAGAAATTTGGAAGCTCTTACATATGTTACCTGTGTGAACTCTAAATTTAACCCACCATCTGATCAAACTTTCTTTTGGAAAAATGTGTTTTGAAAGCTAGGAAATGGCATGAAATTGCTTCTGTTGACATTGTGTGTCTCTCAACAGTGTGCGGTTATAGTGCATGCACTTCCATTTCTATGCATCATTCTTTCCATGTAATATCTTAGTCAATTTAGTTTTTCTCCTGAAAAATTAAACTGAGCTAAGATATTACATGGAAAGAATGATGCATAGATGAGGAACTATTTAGAGATGTTAACTTGTTTGTAGAATTGAAATGGGGGCTATGAAGCCAAAGGAACATTTCTATAGGGAATGGATATTTTGCACTTGAACAAAATAAGCCAAAGTAAACTTAGGTTTACTTGCATTCTAAACATAGGATTTAGTTTTCTAGGGGATGAATTTAGTTTATATTTGGATGCAGAGTACTTTTACCTCTCCTCGTGACTCTTCTATTTGGAGTCTGGAAGGCACAAGCAATAATTCCCTATGAGGAAACCAGTGATATACATGTGTGTGATGGGAGAAGGACTCCATTGTTGTGAAGACTAGCAATGTTATCTGGGTGCCAGCAAATTAGATCAAGTTTGTTAATGAAAACTGGAGCAGACGTTGGACCCTTTAGTGTGATATTAAATAAATAAAATAATGCTCGATTTATAGGAACTTCTATTCTTTTTCCAGATAGCATGAAAAAAAATCTTCATGATAAATAAAAGCAAAATTTTCCAGTCCTCTGGAAATACAGAATATGATTCAAAGAATTTTGAAATGCCAAATAGTTAAGATATCTGAATTGTGTTTGCTAGGAATTTGGAGTGATGAGGATAAAACTGGCAAAAAGCATCAGAAACTGTTTCAATATATAGTGCTGGTTGTAAGACTCATCTATGCAAAGTACTGGAAGAAAACTGAGATCCCATCAATGACCAAATGGTTTAACAGACTGATGTCAATTGTAGAGATGGATAAATTGTCTGCCAAACTGAAGGGAATTTCTGATGAAGAATTTATTTCAGAATGGAGATGTTTAATAGAATTTTTAAGAATAAATGAGGATGATTTGGTGATTCTAGGGTTTTGAATTTGCTCAATACTGTGTCTTTCTTTAAACAATGTTGTAGCATATTTTTATCCTGAGAAAGATGTTAAGAAAAAATTAAATATGATTATAAGTTGTTGTTATAATATGTTTAAGATAGATTTCATTTGATTAAAGGGAGTAATAATATATTGGAATTAAATAATAGTATTTTAAAACAGTTAATAGTATTGATTTTTGAAATGGAAACTTATGCAATATAAGAAATTTAGGAAATTTAGAAATTAAAATAGGAGCAACAATTGAAAAGAGTAGAAAGCAATGAATTTAAGTTAAGTACACTTTCATATCTTGGACCTGTTTGCAACAAGGATAGGCACCATTTTTAATTAGATATAGTCTCTTCTTGTTGTTGTTTAGTTTAGTATAATTTGATTATTAGTTTAGTTTAAGCACGATATATATACATATATAATTTTTTTCTTTGTATGTTTAGTGTAATCATATACATAGGTTGATTTTGTTATTTGTCTTTAGTATATATTGGTTTGGTTGTCTGTTTTTTTTAATGTATTTTAATTTTTTTAAAAAAAATTCTAATAAAAATGTAAAAAGAAATTTTCCAATCCTCCTGCTGTGCTTCTGCTTCACACGTCTATAATGTGCTGTTCCACAAATATAGGCATCTTATATTTCTCTAATTTCTGAGTTCACTCCTGTTCTCTGGTTGTTGATGTTTCATACTCTGAATTCCCAGCTTAGATGGCTGGTGTAGCTGCAACCTTGCTAAATGCTTAAGTGAGTTTTGAAGAGGTTTCATGATGCGGATTAAATGGGAATGCTAGTTTACCCTAGGTGTGCTTGATCTTGCTGCCAATGTTAAAACTCAACTGAGAAAAACCTGGCAACAGGAACTGAAATGCTAAAAGGTGTGGTAGGAACAAAGGATAGGGCCTTTTTGGTGGCCGCTCCCAGACTTTGGAACTCTCTCCCTAGGGAGGCCAGTGCTAGCATTGCTCTATTTCTGTCAGAAAGTTAAAAAAAAAAGCTGCCAGACTTTTGGAAACTGAATGGAGTGGGCTTCTATGGTGTGCAGTGCTGTTTTAAGGTTTTTATGTTGTCTTTTAATGAATTTTTGTTGGAAAATTCCCTCCTTCTCTCTTGTTCTAGGGCAAGTGGGGCTTAAGTAGCATAGAATTTCTTCTTTCTTTGCATGTCAAAGCCTTCTGCCTTCTCATCTAAAGCCTCAGTCTTGCTCTTTGTGTTATTCAAATGCATGGCTATGGTATCCAAGTGACCAGACTGTGTGACCCAGGATAGACCCTGGGTCATTGGTCTTACATAAAAGACCACACTTCTTAAACCTCTCTGTCTCTTTGACATTTTTTGCTTCTCATTTCTTCCCTCTGACCATGCTTCACCTCTCCACCAAGAAGAAGGCAAGTTAAGAATGAAACTATTATCTTACCTAAACTTTTTGTTAGCTGGCTAGTGAGAGAAATAATATATATTTTAGCTTCTGCACTTGGTATACAGTATTAATAGCATGCATTAGTAGCATATATTTTAGCTTATTTGTATAACACAAATTTTAGATATATGTACACATAGATTCCAGTATATTTTGTATTTTGGCCTCTGTAATATACTATGTCTAAAGTAAACTGCTTTCCAGAAATTGTAACAGAACAAAAGAGGGCCTCTTAGCCTTGGCTCTTCGGAGTGAATGCCAGACTGATAAAACAGTCTGAGAGACAAAAAGGCTGTCTGTAAGGAGTAAACTGATTGATAGGGACATACCAGAACACAAAAGGCTACTTTGAAACTGCTATTGAGACACCTTGAACATAATGTGAGAAATAAAGATACACGAGGGGAAGGCATAGGCAGCTCATGATCATTCCTTTTAAAGAAAACTGTAAATAAGAGCAGTTGGCACTAAATAGTGGGGAGGGAAAAATATAAACTGAGGCAGGACTTCTTAGGCGAACCTGATAGGCTGTGACTCTTGGGGTCCTATCCAATGGGATCTCAAGGGAGGGAAAACCTGCGACGGGAACAGGTAATAAAAACAATTTGTATTCAACTCTGGGTTGTGTCCTTCCCTCAGGGGAACACCCACTTCTGCAGAAATGTACTTTTAATAAACATTAGTGCTTCAACTGATCCTGTGCTGATTGTTTTATAAGTCTTTTCAGCTATTTCTTACATTAGGATCTAGTCTCTCCAATGCATATGTCATTGTAAAGTTCATAATTAAACTTTTCCAGTTTGTAACCTGAAACTGCCTGCCTTGTTTTGCTTTCTAAATCAGCCTCAGTTCAGGGAAGCCACACTGCTAAAGAAGGCTGATTGCTAATACTGCAGTTTTAGCTTTCACAGAATTTCCACCAAAGGGCTAACAACCTGGGAAAATTTAACTCCCAAACAATTTTAATGTTTTTAATGTTTAATATTTTTAACTTTATCAATTGTTTAATTTTTTTACATGTTTATACTAGTATGGAGGTTTTTGTATAATTGTAAGCTGTACTATTTTTGAATATGTTGTTAGCTACCTTGAATGTCATTATTGAGAGAAATGTAGAATATAAATAAAATAATAACAATAATAACAATAATAATACCACCACCAAATATGATTTTTTTAAAAAGTAACTGGGCAATTTCACTAAGTTGAAGGAAGGCTGGCTTGTTTTAGGTTAGGAAAGAAGCATTTTCCAAAGCAGAATTCACTAGAAGTTATTTTCTGCTTGAAAAAAGTGCCTCTCTTAGGCCTAAAACAGTACAGACGGGCACCCAAATCGAGCCCTTCTCGGTACCTAGATTACATAGCAGGTCAGTTTTCTTTCATTTTTCTTTTATTAGTTTTCTTTCATTAGGAAAAGGTTGACAGTATGAATTTCAGGTTTAGAGCTCTACAGCTACAAAACCTGGGGCCAAAAATGTAGATCCATACACAACCTCCCACTTTTCTAAGAAGAACCCAGGAATGCACTGCCCAGTTTCAGTTGACACCTATGCCTATACACTATAAAGTAAAGCCATAGGAAACTGCTTCACATTGCGGGAGATCATTGGCCCATGTAGCACAGTGCTTTCAGGGGGCTCAGAATGGGTCTCCACACTTTCAGATAAGGATTACTTCCTGTCCCTACCAAGAGATTCCTGTTAATCTCTGGTCACCTCTCTGTTGTCATTAGTATTTATCAGTTCTGTCATTTTCTTAATAAACATGTGCAGTCCCATATGTAAGACGGAATTGAGGGTATAATAAAGGGTTTTAAAGAATGATCTACAAATTGTGCCAACAATTCCAAAACTAAGTCACTAGCTAACACTATTGCGAGAATTGGGCCATTTCCACACTACACTGCTTTTGGTGCTATTATTCCACTTTCAACATCCTATGGAATCCTGGGACATGCAATTTAGGGAGAGGCCTTCGGAATTCTCAGTTAGAGAGCTTTTGGGCCTTACGAAACCACAAACCCCAGAACTCCACAGGAGGTTGAAAGTAGAATAATAGCATCATAACAATGTAGTGTGGAAATGACCTTGGAGGGGGATATATTCCCCTATATATTTTCAGGAGTGTTTAAAAAAGAGGTGTCCTCACTTCAGATTTTGTTACTTTCTTTCTTTTTCTGTAATATAGCCCAAACGCACACCCTCCTTCACCACAATATTAATATGAGTGATACCTTCAGTAGATTATTATTACATAGGCTGTAATCCGATACAAAATAACACTTTTAAGACTGGAGAAGGGTGATTTACTAGCAAATAGGAATGTGAAGTCACTATATACCAGCATACCTCAGGAGGAAGCACTAGCCATTATACAATCTACCTCTGGCACGAGAGAAGATAAACACCCTCTGTACCATTTTTTACTCTCCCTGGCAGAAACAGACCCATAAGAAAATCCTGCTACAAACACACAAACTGCAGTTTGACACACAGGTTCTGCTAAAGTACATCAGGTACAAGAGGGAACTACATTTAAGGAAAAGTTCTCCATTAGAACCTGTCCTTTGCTACAGGAAACAGGTCCTGATTGGAGATACTAATGCTGTTAACACTTTGCTTGACAAATCTTCTAAGTTCTCTATAAAACGGAGATGTCTGTGCATATAGAGAGAAAGTATTTTAGCATAAACAAGAACTAATAGATGCACGGAGATCTCTAAATAAGGAAAAGGAATTTACTTTTTATTCTAGATGATTCCTATCCTACAAATAGACCATTGTTTTTTGGACTTCAAAAATTTAAAACATCTCATCTCTGATCATTCTCTCTTCGATATTTGTCATTCCCCTCATTCTTTAGTTGTAAGAAGCAACACAAGGAAAAATATATAAGGAATTTGGAGGCTGAACAGCACATTACTATGGGAAATGATAAACTATGGTAAGATATAAAATAACTCTGGAAAATGAGCATGGCATTCCTTCCAATCACTCCCAATATAGCATAAGTACACCTTTAAGTAGTGCACCTTCTGCTGGAGCAACCTATGACCTGCCTGTGAAGCCAGTAGGCTTTCAAGCTACATAACGCTATGAAGCCAGTAAAGTCTCAGGTAGTTATGAAGACAGTCAATTCACATCCCATATGATGAAGCAAGAAGAGATAATCGATACCCGCTCGATTCTCTAACACTGCACCCCGCAATTCCTGTAATTCTTTGTTCAGCAGAGACAGTGCCTTCGAAGTGGCATTTATACTTTTTACTAAAGCACAGGCCAATCTATTTATTTCCAGCCCATCGGCCAGAGCCAAACCAGGGACCCCAATCAGGGATATTGCCAATGCCAATTTTTCCTGGTCTGAGTATAAATGTAAGTTACTATTGCAGTCCTCATCAAAGGGTGCTTCTCTGGGCTTTCGATATTGTTCTTGCGGCCAAGGGGGAAATGCAGGCACCAGTCGGCTGAGACAGCACGGTTGGTTATCTGACAAATAGGCTGGAATGTAGGACCACGTACGAGACCTACATGTCCAAAACCAACCATGGGGCAAGAGGACGTGTCCCTGATAATAGGATATTTCTTGGATCTCCTGACACGGGATTGGAGGCCCAGGTACCACTTGACATTTAGTTTTGCAATTTATCATTCTAGCACATGTAGCATTTGTCCCTGCCATTATAGGGGTTCGTAGAGTAAACTCTGTCGCAGGCAAAGTGTAAGATGTTTTTCCCCAGTTTGCGCTGTCAGCATAAGTGACCTTTAATTGATCAAAGATTGTGCTCAGATACGGGGTGCTGTCTTGAATCTGACTAGGCTGCTTACATACAGGTATTAGGCATGTACTAATGAGCCTATTGGCTGGGATCCCTTGTGGTAAGCAAAAGTGGTCCACCCCCATGATATTAGCTAAATGTAACCAATAATTATCTGCCAATGGCAAGGGGGCCACCTCATCTATTCCCTTAGCGCTACATTCCCTAATGATACATATAAAAAGCAATACACAAAACATGTTAGTAACAGTCCTTGAGTCTTCGGGGATCTGGCTGTATGCAGGGCTGTTGGATCCAGGACAACAGCGATAGAGCCTAGTCCCCATTCTTCGTTCCTCTCCAGTTGCAGGTCTGGCTGTACGAAGAGTTACCAGCTTCCGGGAGTGGTAACAGTAAAGCCTAGCCTGTCTCTTCATTCTGCCTTCTCAGGGTGAGCTTGAGAGGCTTAGTAGGATCACCAGTTACCAACCACCCCCCTTTTGCCCTCTTTACTCGGGTCCAATATATCCACCAACTATTTTCATCTCAATGTGAGTTGTCTTTACTACCCAATAGGGTTTCCTCTACCCATAACCAAATGGCACCCTTTTCTTCACCCCCAAAATGGCTTCCTGCTTGGGCTGAAAAGAGGACAACCTTTATGGTTTTGTGAGGGGTGCACCTCATCCTATACCTTATCCTATTGGGGCTCTGGAAAGAATAAAATGTTTCTGATTTCTTTGTTACTGGCTGCACATAGAATAACAATAAAGAGTCTCTGTGAAGTGGGCTAGTTAGGTGGTATCACTTGCCCTGTGTTGGCATCTGATTACTTTCTGGGCCATACGTGTTGAGCTACTGTATCTTCAAAATTTTATCTTCATCTTCTCCACTTCTCTAAAATTCTGAGGTCTCAAGTACAATGTGACTCTTCCAAGTGATTCCTTAAACAATGGTTTAATTTTGGATGATCTTGTAGACAAATGTGGGTCTGCTGCTTGAACTTATATGGCGTGTGTGGGCTTGTTAGGGCTATCGTGGGTTCGCTGGCTATCTTCAGCTCTCTCTCTTTTCTTCTCCCCATCTCCGTCAGAGTCCTTCAGCTGCCGTTCCATATTCCATCTGGAGGGGCGCCCTATTGCCTCTTCCAGCTCGGAGATGCATCATCATCCCTTTCTCCCAGCCTGCTTCTCGGGGTCACCTCCCCTAGCTTGCTGGAGCTGCACCAGGGAGCCTTCCTAGTTGCCACTCTATCGGATACCTCTAGGACTTTTTACTTCTGTCCTACCATGCATTATCCTTGTGCCAGCTGCCCACTTCTCCTTCCAGGATGTCACATCTCCAAGCCCTTGCCCTTCTGTCTATGGGATGAGAAACAAAACTTCTCCTTCTGACTGCTGACCACAGACATTATTTAAGGAGTTCCGCTCCTGTTCCTGCGAAGGAATTCTCATCATATATCACTTCTCATCTGGTCCCTGCATATGCCAGTTGGACCGTCTATGCTGCTTTTCTGCTCTCCTCTTCCACATCCACCACACATCCACATCCTTCTCTGACTTTCTTTCACCATCTCTTCAGGCATTCCTGCTGCCAATGTCTTCTCCTGCCCACACTGGGCACATTGGCTCTTTCCCCAGAGACCCTCATCCTTTCTGGGTCTCCTATCACCTTCTTGTCCTTTCTGACCTCTACTTCATCCATATTCTTCCTCTGCATTGTTCCACCAAAGTAGCTGCGAGTTCTACCTTCTTCATCATTCTTCAGTCTTTTCCTCTCTCTCTCCTCATTCACAAACACCTTCTACTACTTCCAGTAACTCTTGCAAATTCCTCCTTCAAAACCTTCAAATTCCTGGAACTTCCTCCAAATATCTGGGTAACTTTGGACTGCAAAAATCTACAGGTGGTCTCCCATCCAAGTACTAACCAGGCCCGACCCTGCTTAGCTTCCGAGATCAGACGAGATCGGGTGTGTTCAGGGTGGTATGGCCGTAGGCAGCTGGGCTGCTTCGTTTCGCTATCCTCAGCTTTGCCAGTCCTACCATGCTGGATGCTAGATGGCACCTCCTTTCTCCAGTAGTAACTAAACTCATTAACAATTGCTGTCAGGATGCATGATGGGTTCATCAGACCAAACGTAGTGAAGGGCATATATACATAAGCCTAAACAAGTATGTAGGGGGTGTTGTAAGTCTGTAAGTCTATGAGAGCTGTAGGCTTGTGGGTTGGCATTATTTAACTGCTTTGATGAAAACAAACTGGGGCTTGCTTGCCCTTTGGCAGCTGCATTCCTAATTCGAATATCCACGTTCAAGGGGAGTTTGCAATTTCCCAAAGTGGTTGAAGGACTTCTTTAATAAAAATCATGACACCATGGCTTCTGGTTCTGCTGCTTGTGTAGTTTGTGAATGTCTTCCTGGCATTCTTTGCTTTGTTTTTTCTTTCTTTCTGCTCAGTTCTAAAATCCCAAACATCAGATGCACTAAGAAAAAGGAGGGGGTGACTCCCCCCTTTCGGGTCTGACAAAAGAGCAGGTGTGATTACAGGGAGAGGGAGGGGTGTCTCGCTCCAAGCCGCTTCTCCTGGTCTCACTCCCCTTTTCCAACGCTGATTCTATTGTTCCCCTCCCCCGGTCGCTCTTTAGAGGGAAGAGAGGCAAACAGCTGTCTTGTCTTCAGAGAAGGTGTGTTAAACGTTTATTTCTCTGTTTCTTTGTAAGTCTAAGGGGGACTATCCAATACCACACTTCCCATGCGCCCAGGGTTCCAGCTCACTGTCCAATAGAGTTGCACAGCTTTGTTTCCCAGCTTCTCTGGGAAAGAGAAGGCTATCCACTTTGGGTTTTTGCTTTCTTAGCCGCTGTAACATTTCCTTTTCCCTACATTAGCAATTGCTCCTTCTGTTATCTTCAGCTGCAAACTAATGGCATGTAGTTGCATTCATGATTCACTCTTATCACTTTTTTTCTTGTTGTAACTGTTTCTGGTTTCTAATCAGCTGCACAATTCATCAAAGTTTTACTGTAAAAGGGTTCTATCCTTCATTAAAGTCTGCACTGGTTGTTCCAGCTCTTCTATCAAAGTGTATGGCTGTGGCATTCCTGGGACGAGTTCATAATATAAATATTCAATATGTTTAGCCTGCAATGCCTTCCTTTTATTTGCTGAATTAAGAAACTGGCTCTCTCAGCCTCTGGAGAGGGTTGTAAATTGAAGTTGTAAATTGCCAGCCCATCAAACCTGCCCTGAGGCTTCTATTCCTTCCCATTGAGGGAGGGGTAGAGGGGATTCCTGATGGTTGTGAAGTTTTTATAAAACACGAGGCAGGCAACTGTCGCCAAAGTTTTAAGCAATGTTTTCCAAAGTTTTGCCATCCTGTATCCATTTACTTGAAGGCAGTTTGCTGGACCCCATTGTCGGCTTTTTAATAATTTTATGCTGCCTCTGATGTGCCTTACAGTTTGCAGGGTTTTTTTTCTTTCTTCCTCTTCTGGGACATGAAAGAACTTACTAAGTAAACAGATTTCGCTTCTGTCATAAAGGGGAAGGGAAATCCTCACTCTGTCTACCAGACACACTACCAGAACCCTCAGGCATTTGGCTAGAGAAAACTTCCATTCTCTAGAAATCCAGCAACTATGGGGTTACAAACTGAGAACTTGGAGGAAGGAGGGGCCGTGGGGGGTGCTGCCGCTTCCAAGCAAAACAGGGAAAAGAATTGCCACTTTTCTTACACCCAAATCTTTGAAATATTCCTACTTACATTAAAGCAGGTTTGTCTGTTATCTCTAACCAAGCAAGAAAACTACTGATAAGTACGTCTCTTCCTAACCCTTTCTTTGAATTTCCAACACAGCCTGAAGCAAAGCCTCTTCCCCCCGCCTTTCTGCTTCGAAACGGCAATGTGTAAGGAGCTAACAGTTTAAGCTAAAACAATGAGGTAGTCTAGACAAATCTTCCCTTCTGAGAATTTGACCAGGGTGCCCTTCCTAAAAATTCTTAAAACATACATTGCAAAGGAGTACAGTTCTTACTTCCTCCCCCTCCCATTTCCTCCCACCTAAAGTTTGGACAGACACAGAAGGGAAAAAGGTAGTGGCTAGTTAGTGAGGGGTCTCACTAGCCGACACAAGGGGGAAAATAAAGACTCCACGCACTATGCTACTGGCCAGGTCTGCCGGACGATCAACGGTCAGATTCTGGAACCGCAATAGCCAATCACGAACAACGTCCACACACACACTCACACTGTCCCTGCCTCCCGCCGTCCCAGTACACACAAAAGCAGAACAGTTTCCCCAGCGCTTCTACGGCTGGGTAATAGTGACTGCTCGGGAAGTGATCAGGTTCCCCTTCCACCCTGCTGGGTGGGGCGTCTGGACTCTACCAGATTATACTTGCCTAGGTCTTGTCTCGTGACGGCGCAGCTATACACACATGAACCCAATTCTCCAATATCTGCTGGACTTAAATCAAATCTTGAACCAAATACAGATGAAAGTTTCAATGGAGGCAGGGCTCAATTTCCAAACTCTGTTAGAAATGGTTCCCTCGGTCTCGCGCTTGCCGTTCGGGCAGAGCACAGTGCCAGCCACTCTCCGCCTGGCAAAAATGGCCAGTGGCGCCCGGAGAGGACCATGCACTGCACCCCCCTTCTCGGCGAGGCGGCTTCAGGGCAGGCAAACCCACCTCTGTGTCTCAGTCCTGCCAGCAATCCGAGTCACGGCACCATTTATGTTGCAGAAGAACTGAGACTCAGAGACCTCAAGAGCAGGAAAAAGAGTATTTTATTACGCGCGGGCCTTTTGGTGGGATCTTTCCCCAAACAACCAAAAAGCCCCGATCAAAGGTTACATAGATTCTTATGGGTTCGGTTCACAAAAGCCTCTCCCCTTTGACACTTCGACACATCCCTTGACACTTAGGCACACCCCCACCAAACTTGCAAATCAGCAAACTTGCGATTCAGCACAAGCCTGTAGTTCAGCACGACCTCAGTCTCCTTATCAGGACCCTTGTTGATACTTCCGGAAATACCACTCTGTACATTGTAACCTTCCTTGTTAAAAAACATCCTCCGCTTCAAGTAACCTTGGCTAGCTCAGCAGAATATTGACCTTTCATTTACACACTTTCCCCATCTCTCATTTCTATTCATTTTATTAATTATAGTGAAATATTATATTTCTTAATCTACACAGAATATTTCTAATAACCCAGGCACGGCTACTACAATGACCTGCCTGTGAAGCCAGTAGGCTTTCAAGCTACATAACGCTATGAAGCCAGTAAAGTCTCAGGTAGTTATGAAGACAGTTTAATCAAATTATTCATATCCTAGAAGCCCACAGCTTTCCATTATCTTTAAACTCTCTCCCACCTGCTCATCTTCCTTTCAACTACAATAATAGGAAGATGGGGGAAACAATAAAATTCACTTCCAAGGCCCAGCTGGCTTGTGGCTTCCTCTTGCTCAAAACAGAGCTCTGATCAAGCCTGCCTTTGGTCGTATTTAGGGCTGAGAACAAAGAAGTCATACTCAGAAGAAAAAGAAACCCCAAAGAACCACAAAACATATCACAATGCCCAAGGGGGAAAAAACCCAGACTGGTTTTCCTCTCCATAATTTCAAAAATTGCTGGCAAATCATGCTATGAAATAAAAGTAAAGCAGCTTACAAGTAAAACAAATAGCGGGGGGGAAATTACAACATTCCTACTATATATGCATACTACAGCATACATACACTATAGTACAGTACATATACTACAGTGTAGTACAGTACATATACTACAATGTACTGTACTACATTAAATGCCTACTGTACTACAGTATATGCATACTGTAGGGAAAGGAAGACAGCAAGTCACTTCTTTAATTGGAGTTCTCTCCACTGTTAGCACACAACAACAACAGGAAGCATAACCACGTCATTTGCATGATATTTTTGGTGGAATGAAAGTGGCTAGTTTCTAATTTGTTTCTTACTTACCAGTAAGTATTAACTGGTTTGCTGCTTGCTTTCCACAGAGTAAAGCAAACTTTGGGAAGTGGGCTAAGGAGGAGCACATGCAAAGATAATCTGTCCTCAGCTGAAGCAGTGAGGTGTTTTAGCCTCCATTGTTGTTTTCCCTCATTATAGCTAGAACTACATTCCATGTATATAATGCTGTGTTAAGCTTATGCAGAAGAATATAGTTCTCCCTTCCCACTGGCAGGTTTTGACCTTCCTGGGTTTGACCTTTGCAAATTTCATTATTGGGGAGACACCCTCTTGCCTCCCACCATTTCCCCTTCCCATTTCCTTGCCTTTTGCACCCACACACCATGACTTCTTTCTCCATGCCCAGACAAAAGGGAAGCAAATGGGGGGGGGATACATGGAGAAAGAAGGCACATGCATGCCTTCCCTCTATTCTCCCTTCTCCCATTTGCTTGCCTTTTGCCTGGGCATGTGAAAGGAAGGCATGCACGCCTGGGCAAATGGCAAGGGAAAGGGGGAGAAGGCATGCACATGCAGAGCTTCCCCATCCCACTCACTTGGATTTTTCTCTGAGGCAGAGAAAGAAGGTACAGGTGCAGAGGCAAAAGGCAAGCAAATGAAGGGGGGGGGGGAGCCCTGGAAAGGAATGGGGGAATGCTCACTCAGGTGTGGAGGGGGTATTCCTTTTTCTTTTTCCTTTTGTGAAAGATAGAGAACCCTTACAAAAATTGAGGGGAAACTGTACATAGGGGAAAAAATCACTACGTATAAAAATATGTTTTTGATCACCTCCTTGGAATGTATGCCTGTCTGTGTGAGAGAGATACTGTGAAAAAGTACCATACAATAAACTGTGCTTGTATTTTCTCAATTATAGCAATTTAGCAAATTTCTTAGGATTTTTCTGGGCAAGAGAAACTCAGAAGTGGTTTGCCAATGTCTTCCTCTGAAATGCATCCTACACACCTAGTACTGCTTGGTGGTCTCCCATCCAAGCCCTATTCAGGGCTCACCCTGCTTAGCTAAAAAAATCAGATGGGATTTGATGTCTTCTGGGTATTTAGGCCTATGCCACAAATTACTGAGTCAGCGTGGTGTAGTGGTTTGAGCGCTGGACTACGACCCTGAAGAACAAGGCTTGATGCTTGGCCAACAAAACCCACTGGGTGATGCTGGGCGTGTCACACACTCTCAGCCCCAGAAAACCCCATGACAGGTTCGCCTAAGTCAGAATCGACTTGAACGCACACAACAATAACAAAGTAATAATGAGGTAGTTTCCCAGGGACACTTGGCTGGCACAACATACTAGACTGAGGCTAGGGGACTGCCGAACATCCCCCTCTTTCTGGGAGCAACTGGGCCTAGAGACAGTGAAGACATATTCACAGATAAAATACAAGGGATAAAATACAAGATGAGGAGGGTGGGAGTGGAGTGAACTGGAACAAAGTCTGACTTTGCAATCGCCTGACATCATGCAGAATTCCTATTTCACACCAAGATCAGCACTAGATGAGCCTCTTACCATAGAATCATAGAAATGTAGAGCTGGAAGAGACCCCAGGGGCCATCCAGTCCACCCCCCTGCCATGTAGGAACACCCTCAAAGCACTCCTGACAGATGGCCATCCAGCCTCTGCCTAAAAACCTCCAAGGAAGGAGACTCCACCACACTCTGAGGCAGCACATTCCACTGCTGGACAGCCCTGACTGTCAGGAAGTTCTTCCTGAGGTTCAGGTGGAATCTCCTTTCCTGCAGCTTGCATCCATTGCTCCTTGTCCTGGTCTCCGGAGCAGCGGAAGACAAGCCCACTCCCTCCTCTACATGGCATCCCTTCAAATCCCCCTGGTCTGCATAGGAAATCTCTCTCCTCCTCCTACGATTCTGCTGGAGTTGGACTGGGAAATGTACTGAGGAGGACAGCGAAAGGGGTCCCTACCTCAGACGGCTACAGAACATACTAATCAGGGAAGAGGAACCAGATTTACAGAGATCAATCTGGTTTCAATTCGGATGGAAAATCCCAAACCTGCCTGCCTGCCTCCCCCGCCGTTTTCAGTTCAAGGAAGTTCACCGCACACATGCTTCTCTTTTCACTTTGGTTCTTACACTGGATACAAATCTACCCCTAAGTCCCCAGCCAGCTCTCCTCCGGGCCGTCCCAAGACATTTTGCTGCCTGAGGCGGAGGACCAAATGACGCCTTCCCAAGGGTCTCAGTCCCCAAGGCCAGGCAGGTAATATTTTGGCCCCGGCTCAAAACCCCAGAAGCGCCTCTCCCCCTTCCCTCAAAGGCAGCGAAAACGCGACAAGAAATAAAAATTACTCACCATCCGTTGCTTGAGTGGGGACCCCGCTGTGCCCGGAGGCAGAGCCAGTCCTGGGGCCCCCAAAAGCAAGAGGGCAGCTGCGCCCACCAGAGGCCAAAGGGACGCCATCAGACTCCGCAACGCAGCAGCACTCGAACAAGTTCTGACAACCAAGCGAGGAGAGACAGAAACACCCCGGCCTAGGAAGGGAGGAGAAAGAGCAGGGATTGGCTGAGGAGGAAAAATCCAACCAATAGAAAAAAAGGATTTCATTTCGTTTCTGGTTGCTAGGCAGATCGCAAGGCGGCAGCCTGGAAAACTCGAAAGGGAAAGAGAAAGTTTTTCCGAAGGACGCGTTACGGGATTCC
>CAOLHI010006640.1:0-27821 GCA_948474755.1 Ctenosaura bakeri
ATTGTAGGTGTTGTTCCTGTGCTGCTACTTTATCTTCAGCTGCAGTCCCCTCACCACATCATTTATTCTCTTTTCATCAAAGGGAGTAGTGCTTTCTTTTTGAAATGTGAAAAAGGTTGGTAGTTTGGGGACTAGATTGTCTTCCTTTAGCAATTCAGTAAGACTGGAAAGTCTCAGAGGAAGAATTAGGACTGGAGGAAACTTATCACGTGATTTTCTTGTTGCAGAACTTTGCAGAAGAATAGAATCATGGATTTGTAGAGTTGGAAGAGGCCCCAGGAGCCATCCAGTCCAACCCCCTGTCATGCAGAAACACCCTCAAAGCACTCCCGACAGATGGCCATCAAGCCTCTGCTTAAAAACCTCCAAAGAAGGAGACTCCACTACACTCCGAGGCAACAGATTCCACTGCCGGACAGCCCTGACTGTCAGGAAGTTCTTCCTGAGGTTCAGGTGGAATCTCCTTTCCTGCAGCTTGAACCCATTGCTCCTTGTTTTGGTCTCTGGAGCAGCAGAAAACAAGTCCCCTCCTTCCTCTACGTGGCATCCCTTCAAATATTTAAACATGGCTATCATGTCCCCTCTTAACCTTCTCTTCCTGCAGACTAAACATCCCCAGCTCTCTAAGTCTATTCCCATAGGGCATGGCTTCCAGGCCTCTCACCATTTTGGTCGCCCTCCTCTGCACTTGCTCCAGCTTCTCTATATCCTTTTGAATTGGGGTGCCCAGAACTGGACACAGTATTCAAGATGGGGTCTAACCAAAGCAGAGTAGAGTGGTACCAGTACCTCCCTCGATCTAGACACCAGACTCCTATTGATGCAGCCGAGAATTGCATTGGCTTTCTTGGCTGCCGCATCACACTGCTGACTCATGTTCAGCTTGTGGTCTATGAAGACTCCTAGATCCCTTTCACAGGTACTGCTATCCAGCCACGTGTCCCCCATCCTATATTTCTGTATTCCATTTTTTCTACCTAAGTGTAGGACCTTACACTTCTCTCTTGAATTTCATTTTGTTCGCCTTGGCCCAGCTCTCCAATCTATCCAGGTCATTTTGAATTTTGATCCTGTCCTCAGGCGTATTAACAACCCCTCCCAATTTGGTATCATCTGCAAATTTGATGAGCATGCCCTCTATTCCTTCATCCAAGTCATTTATAAAAATATTGAACAGCACTGGGCCAAGGACAGGACGCTGTGGCACCTCGCTAGTCACTTCTTTCCAGGATGAAAAGCAGCCATTGGTGATCACCCTTTGGGTTCGGTCTGTCAACCAATTACAAATCCAACTAACAGTAGCCCTGTCCAGCCCACCTTTTACTAGCTTCATTGCAAGAATGTCATGGGGAACTTTGTCGAAGGCCTTACTGAAATCGAGATATGCTACATCCACAGCATTTCCTTCATCTATCAAGCTAGTGACTCTATCATAAAAAGAGATAAGATTAGTCTGGCATGACTTATTTTTGAGAAATCCGTGTTGACTTCTCATGATTACCGTGTTGCTTTCTAAGTGATTAGAAACTGACTGCTTAATGATCTGCCCCAGGATCTTTCCGCGAACTGATGTCAGGCTGACTGGGTGATAATTGTTTGGGTCCTCTTTTTTCCCTTCTTGAAGATGGAGATAACATTTGCTCTCTTCCAATCTGCTGGAACTTCTCCTGTCCTCCAAGATTTCTCAAAGATTATAGCAAGTGGTTCCGAAATGACCTCTGCCAGCTCTTTTAATATCCTAGGATGCAATTCATCTGGCCCTGGAGACTTGAATTCATCCAGTGTGGCCAGGTATTCCTGTACCAGCTCTCTACCTATTACGTGCCTCATTTCCCCTGCTTCCTCCCCTGCTCCCCAACCACCAGGTTGAGTGCTTGTATCCTTCTGGGAAAAAACTGAGACAAAGAAGCTATTAAGTAGTTCCTTCCCCCCTGTGAGTAATTCGCCATCTTCTCTGCGAGCCCCCTATTGTCCCCTTTTTTTTTCCCTTTTTTGCTGCAGACATATTTTAAAAAGCCCTTTTTATTGTTCTTAATGTCACTGGCCAGCCTAAATTCGTTCTGTGCTTTAGCCTTTCTGACTTCCTCCCTCATCCCTGGCTACTTGCTTAAATTCTTCTTTGTGGTTTCCCCCTTCTTCCATTTCCTATACATGTTTCTCTTAACGCTCAGCTCAGCTGAGAGTTCTTTATTCAACCATTCTGGTTTCTTCAGATGTCTTCCATTTTTCCTCCTTATTGGCACCGTTTTAGACTGTGCCTTCAGTATCTCCTTTTTAAGGAACTCCCATGCCTCCTAACTCCTTTCCCTTTCACTATTCTTGACCACGGAATTCGAGCCAGCAGCTCCCTAAGTTTACAGAAGTCCGCTTTTTAAAAATCTAATAGTGGGGAAACAGTCCAATTGGTGGGATTGGGAAGTAGTGGAAGAAGAATAGAAAGGAAAAACCTGAGTGTTGGTACAGAGTAGAAAGAGGTGGAGAAATCATGTATTTGCTTCATGCTCAGGCAGCCAATTGCCATACAGCATATCAGATGCTGTAAGTCTGAAAGGCAGGTGAAATAATCTGTGCTCCCAGATCTTGTGATTACTTCTTGACCTTCACAAGAGGCTCTATTGTGGAAAAAAAATTGTTTCAGATATAAAGTCTTGGGAAAGTTTTAATTAACCAATTTCACTATCTGAGTCATTAAGCAGTCTACAATGGAAAGAAAATGGAGAAATGCCCAGAGTGCAGGAAACACTTTGCTTGCAGATCAATATTAATGGTTCATCAGGCTCTGATCAAAACGGCCTATCATTAGCAGCATAATTCACATGCTGCTCCAATTTGTAGGATTTATTATTTTCTTATATGGAGGAATTCTACAAGTACAGAATTCCAATCTCCTGGTAACCCTCTGACTCATAAATGAGAAGGAGGCTGTCTGGCTGGTGGTCCCCACTGCAAAACTGAAGAATCATAAAAGATTCATCAAGTTTGGTTTAGAGAAAAGCTTCTCCGAACAAGGATTTGCGATAGAATTAAGAGATTCTGCGATGGCCCATGTTGACCTGGGAAGAAGACTCTCTCCCCGCTCAGAAGAGAAAAATTATCTGCTCTTACCTCTTTTAAAGTTGAAAAAAAAAAAAGATTAAATATTTGGGAGTGACAGTTATGAGGAATAAGAGTCTGTTGTTTCAAAACAATTAGAAATAAAAGTCTGGAGAAAAATAGAGAGTTAGAAAAATGAGGAAAATTAAATTGAGAGGATGAATCTATAAAAGTATATGCTAAGGTGGGCTCAGAATTTTGGGGAGAACATTCAAATGGATGTTAGTTAAATTTTAAGTTTCTTTTTTTTAAAAATCTGCCTTTCTTTATCTGCATGTATGTTGCTTTGGTTGTAAATTATGTTATTTGTGTTAAAATAATCAGTAAATAATTTAAGAGAATATTAATGGTTTAGAAGAATCTTTGCAGCAGAGAAGGTGTAGGAAGTGTATTGCTCAGAATGGACCCCTTGTCAGCCACAGAAACTCCCCACAGGGGAGAAATCACCTCAATTCCAGAAGTGTGGGAAATACTCAACGTGGAAGTCAGAACTTGTAATCTACTTGAGAGTCCAGAAAGGAGAGAACTGTACAAATGGCAGCTGTGTGGGATCTGTTTGTTCTCAAAATTCATGAGATACACTGTGCTCTAGTACCTTCTTTCTGAAATTTTCCTGGTGCTGATTCAAAAAAGAAATGAAAGTGACAAACCCTATTGCTGGTGATCCCACTTTTCTTGTCTATGTCCCATTTCAAGCTTTTTAGATGAAAGGAACAAGGTTGCCCTATATATCGCTATGAATTTCTTATGATCTGGCTCCCAAAAAAATATTCTTCTCAATCCTCCTCTGAGCTGGAGTGGTCTGTAATGTCAGTCCTCCTCCCCTCCAAAAAACACCCAAAAATTGAGGTGCATCACTGCCATACATTTTATAACACAGACTTATTTATCGTCTTTTTGCCTCTCTGCCATATGGAACAATTCTAAACTAAAAACAAACATTTAAAAGAAACATCCTAAAAGTCTATTAAATGACTGCATATTTTTAAAATTAGGCAGTTAAAACTCATGCATTGCGTGAGATCAAATATCGTCAGCATCTGCGGAGCAATTCTGTGTAAAAAGCTGTGGCTTTAATCTCCCTCTGTCTGTGCCTCTTAAAAAGGGGGTTGAGATCCAGGGAGGCTTGATGCAAAAGATCCCACTGAGGCCTGAAGGTGCTGCTGGGTCTCCCCTCTCCCTTTCCCTCTTGCAACAGACCAAAAAGGGGAAATCTTCTGGAAATCCCAGGGAAGGGGGGCCTTTTGTCTTGGAAACCCAAGAAGTTGGTGACAGGAAGGTGGAGCTGCAAAGGCTGTTTCTTCCTAGCAGATCTGGCTTTTCTGAGGCGGCACCCCCATAATCTCCCACTGAGGGCAGACAGGGAAAAGGGGCTCCTGGCCTCTCCTCTGTCTTCTCACCGGGCTGGTTGGAAGGCTCGGTGTACCGTGCCAGGAACTGGGCTCAACTTTGGTTACCTGATGGGAGGTGGAAACTGCACAGAAAGGACCCCAATGGGAGGAAAAATGGAGACCCACTAAAAGGGGCCTGTGGGAAACAACCCTCCCTCCCTCCTTCTGTTCCGAAGCCCTGACCCTGCAGATGAAGGAGGCCAGTTGAGAATGGCTGGTGTGGATTGAATTGAGGAGAAGAGGAAGAGCTGATGGGCGGGGAAAATGGCACCAGGATGGACACAAACCGCAGTGCAGCTTGTAAGGAAGGGTTATTAAAGGAAGAAAGGGGGGGGGTTCCTGGAAAAGAAGGAAAATGGGGGAGGGACCCACAGTCCTCCAGAACAGGAGAACCTTGGTCCCATTGGCCTCCCCAGTCGGTCCTTTTTTTGTCCTGTTCCTTTGTTTTTCCTCCTCCTCCCACTGTGGCCTCGGCTGCATTCCTTTCCTTCTGAGGTTTGCTCAGTCCCAATCTCCAACCTTTTCCACAGGACTGCTGGGGAGAGGGGAGCCTGAATTCTGTGGCCGCTCTCTCCCCGAGTAGACCCATGGGCTCCTTAATCTCTATTCATTTTAAATTGGCTGTTATGATGCCTGGAATCTCACTTTGAGAGAAAGTTGGGATATAAATGAATAGAAGAATAGGAATAGAAAGCAAGAGAGATGTGGAGTCAGTGGGTTTCCCTTTGTTTTTACCCCCTCCCTTTCCCGGGTGGGGTCTGTGGGTCCCCTCTGCCTGGGACTGGCTGTGAAGATTCAGGCTAGAGGGGCTCCATGAGGGGGAGAAGATGCTCCCAGCCTGAAAGAAACCCAAAGAGAGCTTTTGAATGGGCTTTACTTTCTTTACCATGTGGAGGGGTGTATTTGTAATAGCCAATTTATATTAATATATTAAATTGTAAATCCTGGGTTTTGTCTTTGGGCCCCCACCGAACAACTCCCCCCCAAAATGGGCACTTTGGGGAATGAATCGAACATTTTCCAATTAAAAGAAAAATCAATTTTAGAGCTGATGGGATGGTGGGGCTTGGCTGCAGTATTATCCCAGAGGGGAAAAAAGGAAGAATCTTAGAGGGAAGAACTTAAAGAAATACTGTTCAATACTGCTGTATCTAAACACGCTCACACATATTGTATACAAGTAAATAATGAAAGAATCTTCCCCCCAATGGAGAAGTGGCAACAAATTATCAATAAACATGTTAATATTATGAATTAAAAAGTCTGTGGATTATATTTGCAAATATACAGTTTGCAAACACACCAGTAAAAAGAAATAATGAAAAGGAAAATCAGCGGAGTCATTGGTAAGCGGCAAGCATTAAAATAACTATGATAAGTCCAAGGGTGTTCCTGTCACACCCCCCCACCTTGAGTCCAAAAACTTCTTCGGAGTACAGGAGCAGTGTGATGGAAGCCATCTGGTCAGCAACAGAGGACTGTGGTGGTGCAGTCAGGAACTTAGCGTGTGTGGCCGGAGAAGCTCGCTGCGCCTCTTTCTTGACAGCGGGTGGCTCGACGTTGTTCACAGCCTTGACATTGACAGCAGCAGACTTGTCAAAAATACCCACTGCTCGCTGCTTGATCTTCAGGCTCTCATCGGCTGGAATTTGTCTACATGGTCGCCTTAAACCTGTTTTAGGGATATTCTAAACATTTCATTAATGGAGGCTATGTAAATAAGTGCCCAATCAGGGACTGACACAGCTTGTCATAGGGACCTGAGGAATGTGGGGGTTAAACTTTTTCCAGTTGGAGTGGGGTTTTGAGGAGGATGTGGGACTGAGGGAGACCAGATATCATCGAGTTCTACCTGGGAGAGGGTACCATGGCTAGAGTAGCCTTTGGTCGCCCTGAGGCTTCAGACCGTCGGTCGCAACTTGGTAGGCTGTCCTCCTGGCAGGCTTTCACCTCTGATCTAGACCGGGCCTGCAAAGCTTGGGGGTCCAGTGGACCAACTGAAGCCTGGTGCCTCATCCAGAGTCTCTCTGGTGGGCATGTCAACATTTTCCTTTTGCCCTACCAAGAGGATGCAACAACTTGCTCAGCTTGAACTAGGTTAGACTCTGGTCTTCAGCTCTTTGCTTGGCAGGCGGGAGCTCTCAAAATGGTGGAAAGAAAGAAATAATTAAATAAACCTTAAGAGACAAGTGTGGGCTATGCTTGCTCTTTGACGGAGGGGGCACTGACACCTTCTGACAGCTTGTCAGACTGGGCAGCTCTGAGAATGCAAATGCCCTAGGGGTGTATGCAGATTTGTGATAATGCACCGGTGTCGGGTAATTGCCACATTATGTGGGTCTCCTGTCTAGAAGAAGGCTATGGGGGTGAGTTCTGAGCTCGCGTGCTTAAAGCCAAATCTAGCGGCAAGTGGTTTCACGGCTTTGACAGCTTTCACCATAACTGTCAAGACTAACAGATAGAAGGAGAGTAAGAGAACAGCTTTCTCCTGATCCCACCACCTTCACAGGTATATTTGGCGAGGAGAGAGCCCTCTCAGTGGCTACTTGTTATTTTTCATGAACTATTTGATATTGTTGAAACCTTTATATGTTTGAAACCACTGAGCTCATATCGTTGCTTATTCATTTGTGTTATATTCTTCAATACTGCCTTTTTATCAAGCTTTATTTCTTCCTGTTTAATGATCATATATTAAATAAAAATGTGAATTAATATTCCTCATGGGGGTCAGTTTAGAGGATTGTCTTCTGATCTTTACATTCTTTACTGGCTCACTCCTCTTATGTGTAATTTCTATATGATGTCATTGTTGCTTGCTTTTTTCCTTCTCTTGATATCTCTGCATTGACCTGATATGTTTCCCATTCATATTTAATGCATTATAAATGTCACAATTTAATTGGAGCTAGAACAGGAATTTCCCAAGTACCAGTCCCACACTGTAAGCGCTGGACCAAACATGCCCTGTACGTTTTTGTGGGCTACATTGTGAGTGAAGGAAAGACAATCTCCATTGCAAACTGGGAGGTAGTCACATACACAGGAAGTCTTTGCCCCTCCCGTGTCTGCCATGTCTGTCGCATGATGACTACCTCACCTGTAGGACCTCCTTCTCTGGACATTACCTTATTTGGTAATGCAGTCTGTGATTGGAAGAAACTTCTGTTACCTGTTCTCTGAATATCTCCTTATATGGGTAGAAATTTCTGGACTTTAACCTAATATGGGGCAGGTGGCCTGTAATTGGTAGAAAATGCTGTAGTGGGAGTGTATGTTGTCTACCTGGATAAAAGGCCTTGCCAGGCCTCCAGTCTTTGTTGCAATCTCATTGATTGACACCCAGCTGCAGCTGTCTGTATTTTTATATTTTTATAATTCTGTACTGAATAAATCTGGCCTCTGGCCTAGCCTTTGAACCAAGAAACGTCTTGTTCATTTGCCTCTTTCTCAGAAAAAGCTGACCCTCTCTAGGGCGTAGTGTTGCAGGAAAACTGAGACACGGAGACCTCAGAGCTAGGAAAAGAGTATATTTATTACGTGCGGGCTGTTGGTGGGATCTCTCCCTGAAAAACCAAGAGCCCTGAAGTAAAGTTACACAGTGATTTTATAGACTCAGCATAAGTTTCACTTTCTTCAAACACTTTCTTCAAACACAGCATATAAGTTTCACTTTCCGGTCGATTACATCAATCAGGTACATCAAAAGGCTAGGCACAGGAAAACAACACTTCAAACTGATGTATTTCAGGATGATGTATTCTGTACCAGGTAGAATCAGGGAGGAATTCTTTCTCCGGTCACGTTAACTCACAAACTTTCTCATTAACTAAGCATGACAACATCGCATTCCTCAGATAGGCACATTTGCAGCTAATTTATTTTCATCTATTTTTCTACTAAAAGCAAAGGCTATATATGTTAACCCTTTCATTCCCCCCTTCATGCCAAATTCAATTCCTTGCAATTTGAAGCATGCGCCATTTCCCTATTTCCTTTATAACACAAAAGATACATAGCAGCAAAAGTTACATAGCAGCATTGTAATAAACCTGTTAGTGTTAGTTATTAAATCTTCTGGGGTCTGGCTGTACGCCGACTGCTGAACCCAGGACAGCAGTAAATAGAGCCTAGCCCCGTGTCTCCTTCTCTCCAGTCGCAGGTCTAGCCGTATGTAGAACTGCCTTGCCGGTCGGCAGTAATAAGGCCTAGCCTGGATTCTTCTTACCGCTTCTTCAGAGTGAGCTTGAGAGGGCTAGTAGGATCACCAGTTACCAACCACCCCCCTTTTGCCCTCTTTACTCGGGTCCAATATATCCACCAACTATTTTCATCTCAATATGAGTTGTCCTTACTACCTAATAGGGTTTCCTCTACCCATAACCAAATGGCATTCTTTCCTTCACCCCCAAAATGGCTTCCTGCTTGGGCTGAAAAGAAGACAACCTTTTTGGTTTTGTGAGGTGTGCACCTTATCCTATACCTTATTCTATTTGGGCTCTGGAAGGAATAAAAATGCTTCTGCCTTTTCTGTTACTGGCTGCACATAGAATAATAATAAAGAGTCTCTGTGAGGTGGGCTAGTTAGGTCGTATCACTTGCCCTGCGTTGGCATCTGATTACTATCCGGGCCATACGTGTTGAACTACTGTGTCGTCAAAATTTTATCTTCATCGTCTCCACTTTTCTTGAATCTTGAGGCTTTCAAGTACAATGTGACTCTTCCCAAGTGATTCCTTGAACAATGGTTTAATTCTGGATGATCTTGTAGACAAATGTGGGTCTGCTGCTTCAGCCTATATGGCGTGTGTGGGCTTGTTAGGGCTATCGTGGGTTCGCTGGCTATCTTCAGCTCTCTCTCTTTTTCTTCTCCCCATCTCAGTCAGAGTCCTTCAGCTGCTGTTCCATGTTCCACCTGGAGGGGCGCCCTATTGCCTCTTCCAGCTCAGAGATGCATCACCTTCCCTTTCTCCCAGCCTGCTTCTCAGGGTCACTTCCCCTAGCTTGCTGGAGCTGCACCAGGGAGCTTCTTCAGTTGCCACTCTACTGGTAACCTCTAGGACTTCTTTACTTCTGTCTTACCATGCATTATCCTCGTGCCAGCTGCCCACTTCTCCTTCCAGGGTGTCACAACCCCAAGCCCTTGCCCTTCTGCCTATGGGATAAGAAACAAAACTTCTCCTCCTGACTGCTGCCCACAGACATTATTCAGGGAGTTCCACTCCCATTCCTGCGAAGGAATTCTCATCATATATCACTTCTCATCTGGTCCCTGCATATGCCAGTTGGACCATCTATACCGCTTTTCTGCTATCCTCTTCCACATCCATCACACATCCACATCCTTCTCTGACTTTCTTTCACCATCTCTTCAGGCTGCCAATGTCTTCTCCTGCCCACACTGGGCACATTGGCTCTTTTCCCAGAGACCCTCATCCTTCCTGGGTCTCCTATCACCTTCTTCCATACTCTTCCTGACCTCTACTTCATCCATATTTTTCCTCTGCGTTGTTTGACCAATGTAGCTGCGAGTTCTACCTTCTTGGTCATTCTTCAGCCTTTTCCTCTCTCTCTCTTCATTCACAAGCACCTTCTACTACTTCCAGTAACTCTTGCAAATTCCTCCTCCAAAACCTTCGAATTCCTGGAACTTCCTCCAAATATCTGGGTAACTTTGGATTGCAAAAGCCTATGGGCGGTCTCCCATCCAAGTACTAACCAGGCCCGACCCTGCTTAGCTTCCGAGATCAGACGAGATCGGGCGTGTTCAGGATGGTATGGCCGTAGGCTGCTAGGCTGCTGGGCTGTTGAATGATGTAGATTTGGCATCATCTGAGTTAGCTGCCTCAATAGAAGGCAACTGCATTCCTAGTCTGAATGTCCACAGGCAAATCTTCCTATTAAGGGGAGTTTACAATTTCCCTAAATGGTCGAAGGGCTTCTTTAATAAAAATCATGACACCATGGCTTCTGGTTCTGCTGCTTGTGTAGTTTGTGAATGCTTCCTAATTCTTAACACTTTTTGCTTTTAATTTTCTCTTCTGCTCAATTCTAAAAATCCCAAACATCAGACGCACTAAGGAAAAGTAAGGGGTAACTCCCCCTTTCGAGTCTGACAAAGAGCAGGCGTGATTACAAGGAAAGGGAGGGGTGTCCTTCTTTCTGCTTCGGCTGCAGCTCCGTCCTCCCTTCTTGTTAAGCTTAAAGGAGCCTATGTTTTGCTCTCCAAGCAAATCAAATTCCTCAGATTTATTTCTAAGCAATCTTAACTCTTGAGTGTGCATCTTCAATTCAATTCATTTTCTTGTACTTCTAATTTCAACATGTGGGTGTCAGGCTTTGTGGCCACAATTTCACTGTGATAATGTGTTGGTGGATACTGAGCATCGCATTCACTTGATCTTGGCAATCTGCCTCTGAAGTTCCTCAAGCTCTAGACTTTGAGATAACTATTATTCCATTATTTTGTCTGCTTTCTGTTGTAACTGATTCTAGTTTCTAATCAGCTGCGAAATTCATCAAAGTTCTACTGTAAAAGGGTTCTATCCTTCATTAAAGTCTGCACTTGTTGTTCCAGCTCTTCTATCAAAGTATATGGTTGTGGCATTCTTGGGACGTAGAAGTTGCAACATCGAGTTCATAATATAAATATTCAATATGTTTAGCCTGCAATACCTTCCTTTTATTTGCTGAATTAAGAAACTGGCTCTCCTCAGCCTCTGGAGAGGGTTGTAAATTGAAGTTGTAAATTGCCAGCTCATCAAACCTGCCCTGAGGCTTCTATTCCTTCCCATTGAGGGAGGGGTAGAGGGGATTCCTGATGGCTAAGAAGTTTTTATAAAACATGAGGCAGGCAACTGTTGCCAAAGTTTTAAGCATTGTTTTCCAAAGTTTTGCCATCCTGTATCCATTTACTTGAAGGCAGATTACTGGGCCCAATTGTCTGCTTCTTAATAATTTAATGCTGCCTCTGATGTGCCTTACAGTTTGCAGTTTGTTTGCTTGTTTGTTTGTTTTCTCTTCTGGGACATGGAAGAACTTACTAAGTAAACAGATTTTGCTTCTGTCATAAAGGGGAAGGGAAATCCTCACTCTATCTGCCAGACACACTAACAGAATTCTCAGGCATTTGGCTAAAGAAAACTTCCATTCTCTGGAAAACCAGCAATTATAGAGTTACTATCTGAGAGCTTGGAGGAAGGAGGGGCCGCAGATTTTAAGCAGAACAGGAAAAAAGACACTGAAATGCCGCTTCTGCTTACACACAAATCTTTGAAATATTCCTACTTACATTAAAGCAGGTTTGTCTGTTATCTCTAACCAAGCAAAAAACTACTGATAAGTACGTCTCTTCCTAACCCTTTCTTTGAATTTCCAACACAGCATGAAGCAAAGCCTCCTCCCCTCTCTTTCTGCTCCGAAACGGCAATGTGTAAGGAGCTAACAGTTTAAGCTAAAACAATGAGGTAGACTAGACAAATCTTCCCTTCTGAGAATTTGACCAGGGTGCCCTTCCTAAAAATTCTTAAAACATACATTGCAAGGGTGTACAATTCCTCCACCACCTCCCATGTCCTCCCACCTAAAATCAAGACAGACACAAAAGGGAAAAGGGGTGGCTGGTGAGTGGAGGGGGTCTCACCAGCCGACACAAAAGGAAGAAAACACCACGCACGATGTCACTGGCCAGTACTGTCGGACGATCTACGATCAGTAGCTGAAACCGCAATGACCAGGCATTTACAACATTCGCACATTCACTCACACAGTCCCTGCCTCCTGCCGTCCCATTCCACACAAAAGCAGAACAGCTTCCCCAGCGCTTCTATGGCTGGGTAATAGTGACTGCTTGGGAAGTGATCAGGTTCCCCTTCCACCCTCCTGGGTGAGGCGTCTGGACTCCAACCAGATTATACTTGCCTAGGTCTTGTGACGGCGCTTCTACACGAACCAATTCTCCAATGTCTGTTGGACTTGAACCACACTTGAACCAAATACAGATGAAAGTTTCAATGGAGGCAGGGCTCAGTTTCCATACTCTGCATCAAAGGTTCCCTCGGTTCCGTGCTTGCCGTTCAGGTGCTACCCAGCACAGACTCCACTTCCTCCCGGCATAAACTGCCGGTGGCGCCCAGAAAGGGAAAGTGTGCTGAGCCCCCTTCCCGGCGAGACGGTTCGAGAGCAGGCAAAAATCCACCTCTGTGTCTCACTCCTGCCTGCTCCTCAGTCCCGGCGGAGTCGCCATTTTATGTTGCAGGAAAACTGAGACACGGAGACCTCAGAGCTAGGAAAAAGAGTATATTTATTACGCGCGGGCTGTTGGTGGGATCTCTCCCTGAAAAACCAAGAGCCCTGAAGTAAAGTTACACAGTGATTTTATAGACTCAGCATAAGTTTCACTTTCCTCAAACACAGCATATAAGTTTCACTTTCCGGTCAATTACATCAATCAGGTACATCAAAAGGCTAGGCACAGGAAAACAACACTTCAAACTGATGTATTTCAGGATGATGTATTCTGTACCAGGTAGAATCAGGGAGGAATTCTTTCTCCGGTCACGTTAACTCACAAACTTTCTCATTAACTAAGCATGACAACATCGCATTCCTCAGATAGGCACATTTGCAGCTAATTTATTTTCATCTATTTTTCTACTAAAAGCAAAGGCTATATATGTTAACCCTTTCAGTAGGTGACAGCTTTTATGGCGCCCAATGTGGGGCACTTGGAGAAGTGGGCAGGGGTTGAGGAATGCCCTAAATTCAGTCCCTCTGCCTAGGGGAACAGACGGGAAGGCACCCCTCTGAAAACCGACTGATCCTGGGGCGGACATCGATTTTTCACGTCAGGCGCCAACATCCCTCTTGTGATGTGACAGGAATTTTCGCGGTGCGCTCCCTGATCAGCGGCAAGGACGAGGCTTTACCTTCCTGATTCAAAGGCTCTGAAATCTGATTAGGGTGAGATCCAGAACAATCAGACCCCTCTGATTGATCTTACCCTCTGGTAAGTCCCAAAAATCTTTTTTTAAAAAGGGACCGCCCACTAGATAGGTACCTTTGGGCCTGAAATCAGTTTTGGGAATTCCCCTGTCTCAGCTTTGTGCTTGGAGTGCATGTGTGTGCCTGGGGTGAGAAATGTCTGTGAATTTGTGTTCCCTGTAGATTTGTGTGTGTCTTGCATTCATTTTGAGCTAGCGTGTTTTGCATTCTCTGTAATAGAAGGGATGGGTTCCAACAGTTCAAAACATAAACAGAATAGGGGTGCCCTCAGTCCAAGGAACTCCCTGGCAATGTTGTGGCCAAATTGAGGCCTGACCGATGGGAGAATCCCTGGGTGAGGGCAGGCATGGGGACTGAAAGAAAAAAAACCCTGCCACTGTACTTTCAAATTCTGGAGCAGCTCCAAATGCGCTACAACAGATTCATGCAGCATGTCCCAGAAGCACAGCAGTCAGTCAGTTTGGCTGTTTGCCCTGAGGTTCCTCTTTCCCCTCCTATTACTGCCCTCAAATAAAAGCTGCCTGAGGACATAATCTCTGCCACTATTTTAGTTGACTCAAAAGAAGCCCTGAACAAAGCAATTTAGAGCACAAAACAATGCCCTGAAAACAGATAAATTGGCTCTTGCATATCAATTACATGCATATGCCATTTAACTCCAAAAGAGCTCAGCACAGTACACATGGCTCTCCTCCTGACTTCATCTTCAAACAACCCTGTGAAATGGGCTGCAAAGCAAAAGAAGAGAAAGCCAAAAACATGAAACATGCTCTCTTGTCTCTTAGAGTGCCTGATTCACTTTTTCCTTTTGGGATGATGCTAACATGCTTCAACTCACATATTCCTGTTGGTATTATTATGTTTATTGAACAGGCTTTGCAAATTTTTTATATTGAAATGGGAATTTCTGTCTGCATCTAATGCCCAGAACTGTGATCAGAACAAGAATCAGATTCTTGATACTACCCCCCATTACTGCGGCAATGAAATGTTAAGAATATATCTGTTTCTTTATTTTTATGTTCCCTTGATGTTCTCTATTTGCTAAACATTAATGTGTTTAGGTTAGCGGTTTCATTGTGTAATGGTTATTCATTCTCCTTCCTCATTCATAAGTTTCATGGAATCTGAGACTGTGAAAAAGATCCCATCAGCCAATTAGCCCTACAGAAATCAAGAAGACTAAGCATTACTGTTTGTGCTAGAACATATGCCCTCTGTCCATTATAGAGATTACTCAGTAGACTGATTCTAGTGTCAAGATCTGGCAACGAGGGTTTGGGGTTTGTTTGGGGTTTTTTTTTTTTGCACTTTCCCAAAAGGAATGAAAAGCATTTGAGATGTCGCTTCTAACCAATGCCAGTTTGCTTCCTTGCTTCCTTTGCTTCCTTGCTTTCCCTGCAAAGGGTTATCCAGCATGAAAAAGCTCTTTTATATGGAAGAAAAGTGCTGGACTTGTAAACATTCATCTGTGCAAAATCTTTTGACAGCATCTCTCCATTTCTTTAAAAGATATATTTTATTTCAACAATCAAGTGTGTACTGCCCTTATGTTCTGATTTGTTTCATTTTTTCAAAGAACTCTTTCATTCCATTTTCTGCCACTGAATTGTGTTTCTGAGACAGCAGGAAGAACATAAATCTGTTATTAATCTCTGCATTGTTTATAAAACATGTTTTCTTTAACAAGAAAGCCCAGGCCAAATTTGAGAAAGCCTCAATGCAAACACAAATGCTTCAAATTAAACTGGCCACTCAAGAGGAACATATTAGACATGAGGATTGCAATAAGGAAATTGCAGAATTAACACAAAGGGGGTCCTTTTCAGAAGCCAAGATAGCCTTTTCTCTCTCTGTTGCCTCCTTCCAAGGAGAACAAAGAAGGTGTTAAGTTGCAGCAATTGTGTGAAGAGGACGAGTCAGTTCTCATTTTCTCAGGAAAAATTAAATTCTGCCTGGAAACCCCATGAAATAATACAATTTTAGTCTGCTTTGTGTAAGCAACATATGATTTTTTTTTTATTTTGCATTTTCCTATTTTTGATTCCTAGAGAAACGTTTTTAAAGTACTTACTGAAAATCTGGGATCAGGAAACTTTTTTTGGAGAGTCGTTTCCTGGTAAAGATCTGCATTTGCATAACTATGAGGCGATGACTCTCCAGCAGCTCACCTTTTTCCTTGAGAGACAAACCTCTTTTTGAACTTCAACAAAATATAGAGATTGCTTTTGAAATAAAAATTGTCAGCCAGTCAAAAACTTTTGTTTCAACCTTTTTGCAGACCACTACAAAATATAGCAGTCAACTCTTTTCTGTTAGGTGATTTTGATTTTGGCATTCCAAATTGTGCCAGTTGGTCTACACTGCAGGGGGGGCAAATTTCAGCAGATACCCTAGATTTGTCCCCCTCCCATCAAGTACTGATACTTGATTTTCTTTCCAGCGTTTACCTAAGCCGGCCAGTTACACCCTCACCACTGCTGTTTCATTTTCTTGTTGTTTTGTTGTTGTTTTGTTCTTTAGCAGGGACATACCAGCTCTGATGCATGGCAAAACGCCCCGCCCCCGTCTTGCAGGGGGGACGACTTTCTATTAATCTTTTCCTTGAGTTTTCTTTTTAATGCAGGTACCCTGATTTAGTCAACCCTCTGATAGCAACTCCAACTGATTCAGACATGTGCTATTGAACAATGACCCCTCTTTTGTATCCTAAAGCATCTTGACTCCACTTTGATATCAGAGGGGGTGGAAAACTTTGAGCCACCTTCCTGGACAGATTTCCTCTCAAAGGCTTCAGAAGAAGAAGATATACCTTCTACTCAAAGAAATTGAACCCTGTACTGCATAGTCCATCAGACTAGCTCATCTATGCAGTACCTTTCATCAGTTGATTTTTTTCCCTTTCCTCCTGCTTTTATTACAGAAGATTTTTCCTTTTTTAATCCACCACACAGACTTTTTGGACACTTGAAGAGGGTTAATTCCTCATTCCATCTAAACAAATCTGAAAAACAACAGCAACAACAACAACACTATTTTGCATGTATTTTTACTTCAATTTTTTTTAATATTCCAAGAACTTTTGCCTTTTGCCTAACTTTGTAATGCTGCCATTCAATTGAACTCTTGCCTTCATTCGAATTCTGGATTGCTACATCATTTTCCTTGATTGCTGATGTATTTCTTTGTAATTGTTGTTATATGATGTATTCTTTTAGTAATTTCTGCTTCAATTGTTATATATTCTGAGTGGAAGTGTAATGTATATGTGTTGTTATGCTTTCTGCTTTTCTCTCTCTTTCCTTTTCAGGTATTTTTAGTGTGATTTTACAAGATTTATAGAAATGTGGTAGGATTTGAACTCAGAACCCACAGATTTGCCTCCTTGTATTGATTTTCAACTGATCATTGTTATTTTTCTGAATTATTTACATATTGCTACTGTGAACCTGAACACAACCCCACTCTCTTTGTCTCTTGGGAGCAGGTGATGTGTTTTGTTATTTTTATCTGCCTGCAAATATCATTATTAAAGAAGACATCATATCATAGAATAGAAATTTATGTGAGATAGATCAAAGAAGATTTTGTATGCTCCAATTGTCGGAAAATACTGTCAATCAATTGCTGATTTCACTTACATGCTGTTGTATCCAAGAAGATCAATTGTGGATGTCATTTATATACTGTTGTACACCTTTCTCATGCTCTAATTGTTGGAGAATACTGCTAATCAATTGTAAATTTCACTTATATACTGTTGTACCTATGTAATGTGCATAACGCGGGATTTGCATTCAGCGAGATGTTATTTTTGTTGCCTAGTTTCATATATCCATTATGTGTACATTATAGTAGTAATTCTCTTTCTAAAAGCCCTCTATACTAAAAATATCCTTTTCTTGTTGGGATAATACTACAGTCTTGATCTACCGCCCTTATTAGGCTTCCAACTTGCACGTCACCTCTTCCCGAACCTTGAACTCAGTGCCCACATTTTTCATGGAACTATTTTGCCTTTTTGGATCGCTTTCATTCACAAAAGCCTGCTTTTGAATTACAGTATTTCATGGTTCCTCTGTTTTCCAATTGTTGCATTGTATTCTCTTCAATGGGAAGATTCATCCAGTGATCACCATTCATTGCCAGTGTATTTGTTCATTATTGATATTTTTGCCAATAAATTGTTACTGTGGTTCAGACCTGAGCGTTGATAGCACTAGATATCTCTTTTGATATCAAATAATTTGACCTTTTGCTGGCACCCTGGCTCATGTATTTGCAAGGGGTCCCCAAAATTCAGGTTCCCAAGGAAGCAGCCGATAAGGACAGGGATTTCTCCTCTTAGGCGGGCATTTCAAAAGCCTTGGTCAATTGCTCTGGGGCATGGCTTGCAGATGCATTTTGTTTTACAATGACGCCGGATTTGCGCCAATAACTAGCAAGGCCATGATAAGTGCTGCACATTGGCCACATTATTGATAGCAGCAGTTTTTCCAAGCCTTTGTCCAGCCTGAAATTTGCTTTGTTCTCAATGTCTCATGGTCTGGCCCCCAGGCACAATTTTTGCTATATAAACCCCTGATTTTGAGAGTTCACTGGCTGATTTTCAAATTTCATCCCGCCTTGCTGTCGGTTTGTGTGAAATTTGCTTTGTTCTCACCTGACCAAAATTTCCCTAGCCAACTCTGTCCGGGAAGCCTGAGGGGGGAGGTTGAGATGGGAGAGGCATTGTTACAAAAATATGTTTGTTCTGTGGCTGCTGCGCTGGCCTCTGTTCGCTCTTTATCCTTACAGGAAGGACGCCAGTGACGGACTCAAGCTGCTGTTTAGAAGAAATGCGCCAGATATTTGACCTTTTAGGGACTTTGGTTCTCAGGGTCACTCCAGAGGCTGACTTGAGACTTCAGTATTGGATTTTGAACTGTGGCTGTTGACCATTGATAGTAGATTAGCATTGATTGCACTGAAGCTAAGCAGGGTCGGGCCTGGTCAGTACTTGGATGGGTGAAAAGTATTTTTGTCATTTTTGTCTGGTTTACATGCATAACTCTGTGTTTCTGTTGTTTATCGCAATGTATGCCAATCTTCTGTAATTCACTACACAATAATAGGTCCTCTGGTCTACCTCGAAGGGTCGACGTTGCTAGAGAGACTCAAATTCTAGTTCAGGGGTATGGAATGGGTTAGACTTCCTGTGTGAGGGGGGAAAATGTGAGTGAAGGAAAGACAGTCTCCATTGCAAACTGGGAGGCAGTCACATACACAGGAAGTCTTCGCCCCTCCCATGTCTGCCATGTCTGTCACATGATGACTACCTCTCCTGTAGGACCTCCTTCTCTGGACATTACCTTATTTGGTAATGCAGTCTGTGATTGGAAGAAACTTCTGTTACCTGTTCTCTGAATATCTCCTTATATGGGTAGAAATTTCTGGACTTTAACCTAATATGGGGCAGGTGGCCTGTAATTGGTAGAAAATGCTGTAGTGGGAGTGTATGTTGTCTACCTGGATAAAAGGCCTTGCCAGGCCCCCATTCTTTGTTGCAATCTCATTGATTGACACCCAGCTGCAGCTGTCTGTATTTTTATATTTTTATACTTCTGTACTGAATAAATCTGGCCTCTGGCCTAGCCTTTGAACCAAGAAACGTCTTGTTCATTTGCCTCTTTCTCAAAAAAGCTGACCCTCTCTAGGGCGTAGGTGACAACATAAGTTGGGAATCCTCGAATTGGAAGGGACCCCACGGGCCATCTAGTCCAACCCCCTTCTGCCATGCAGGAATCTACCATTACGGCAATCCTGGAAGATGGCCGTCCACCCTTACGGACCTCCAACAAAAGAGAGTCCACTACCCTCTGAGGCCATCTATTCAGCGGTTGAACAGTTCTTACGGGAAAAAGAAGTTCTTCTGAATTTTTAGGCCATAGTCTGACCAAAGCAGAATGGAGCAGCAGAACTGATCTAGATCCTGTAGATGCAGCCCAGAATTGCCTTGACTTTTTTGGCTGCTGTACCTGATGGTTGATTCATGTTTGCCTTGTGGCTTACTAAGGCCCTAAATCCTTTCCATGTGTACTACTTTTAAGGCAAGCATCACCCATCCTATATTTGTGCATTTTATTTTTTGTGCCTAGATGTAGCGCCTGATGATTATCCTTGTGGACATTCATTTTATTATTTTTGCCCCATCTCTCCAATCTGTTAAGGTCATATTGAATTCTGTTCCTCTCATCAGAGGGATGAGCTGCCCCCCCCATTTGCTCTCTCCTGCAAACTTGACAAGTATGCCTTTGGGTTCATCATCTAAGTCATGAATATAAGATGTTAAGGAAAACTGGGCCCAGGAGAGAACCCTCAGGCATCCCATTAGTCAGTTCTTCCCAGGATGAAAAGACTGGAGGGGGGGTGCCTCAGGGTTCTGTCCACAGTAGTAAAATGCTGCTGTGAGTAAAGGGAGGAAGGGCTTCCTCATAAGTTGCTTTGTATATTGTAGTTGTGGCCTGTGAGGCAAACCTGTGTGAACATCTCTTCCCCCTACACAAATCTCTCCCACAGAGTCTGGAATGAAGCCATCAAGAAGGGCTGAGTCCTCACATCGTGTTTGTGATGGAGTGGAACCAGTTGAGGGAAGGAGAAGGACTTCTGGAACAAAAGGATAGGAACAGCCTGGGTGTCTCCAGGTCCAGGCTCACCTTCCTGTTAGCTTTGTTGAGAGTTTGGTTTCAGTAAAAATGGCATCAGTCCATAAATTTCATGTTTTCAATGGAATGAAGTGGAGTTTTATGTAAACTGTCATGTTCATCTCCCTCTGTTCCCAGGGTTTAAGCATTGAACTCTTAAAACACTCAGCTGAAATCCCTGTATTGTTCAACCAATCTCATCTCGAAGGTTTTATTAAAATAGTTTTTCCCAGAGGAGAGAGCAGAGGAGAGCTGGGTGTGTGAAGGCATCCTAGACCAGGTGTGTTTACAGGCTTGTGGGGCTGTGCTTGTTTTTGCTGTGCTTGTGGGGCTGTGCTTGTTTTGCTGGTTGTTTGCCTGCTATTGTTTGCTTGCTATTGTCCTGGCCGTGAGCTCTGCCTGATCACACGGTCTGACTAACCAGGGGGAGGAGTCAGCTAGGGGGAAGGAGCCTTATTAGAAGCTACTAACGGCAAGCGCCTTCGGCGCGTGCAGTTGAAGTCCTCTACTTCAATCCTCCAAGTTTAACGCTTGGCAATCAATAGAACTATCATAGCTTACACAGCTAAATCTCAGAAATAAAGCCCAGTTATTCTTTCTTGAGCTTCATCCTGTACTACTCTCTGTAGTTTCAAGGATGGAAGGTGAGGGAGCTGCTGCAGTCACTTGTAACACTTGTGGCATGTTCCTTTTCTTGCCACAAGATGTTCTCAGGTACACCTGCACCAAGTTCAAGCTGGTCACCTTCTTGGAGGAGAAGGTTCGCCAGCTGGAGGCACGAATTTCTGATCTCCATCTTATTCAGGAAGGGGAGGAGTTTTTGGATAGGGCAGACAAGACCTACCGGAAGACTGAATGCACGGAGGAGCTGCCAGATCAGGAAGTCACCACACTTTGCCAGGAAACAGAGTCTTGGGCGAATGTCACACGGAGGAGTAAAAGGACCAGGAATGTAACAGACACTCTTAACCTACACAATCGCTTCGAAGTACTTGGCCTTATGAACAATGAGGAGCACCAAGCGGAGGGAACAGAATGTCAACAAGAAGGAATCAAACTTCACCAACAGGAACTAGATCAACGCTCCCAGCCTAAACAGAATTCCCAGGCAGTCCTAGTAGAACATGTTCGTCGAGGAGCCCAGGGCAAGTCTTAGAGGAGGCGAGTTCTGGTTGTTGGGGACTCTTTGCTCAGAGGAACCGAAACGGCAATTTGCAAACCGGACAAGCTCAATCAAGAGGTCTGCTGTCTTCCTGGGGCCAGGATCCACCACATAACGGAGAGGCTAACCAGGCTGGTCAAACCCACTGACCAGAAGCCCCTCATTTTGGTTCATGTCGGAACCAATGACACTGCGAGGAACAGCCTTTACCACATTGCAAAGGACTACGAGCGTATGGGGATGAAGCTTAAGGACCTTGGTGCGCAAGTGGTCATTTCGTCTCTCCTCCCTGTTCAAGGATACGGCGCACATAGGGAAAGGGCAATAGCAGAGGTCAACAACTGGCTCCGCATGTGGTGCCACCGGCAACGGTTTGGGTTTTTGGAGCATGGCCTGAATTTCCATGAACATGGGCTTCTGGCGAGGGATGGGCTGCACCTCACAAAACTGGGCAGGAATGTTTTTGCAAACAGTCTCGCAAGGAGGATTAAGAGGTCTTTAAACTAAGTTTCGCTGGGGAGGGAGACAATATTATTCAGGGCAAGGACTCGGCAAGTGCAGGGGGGAAAGGCCCAAATAATACTGGACAAGTAGTACAAGCGGCCAATGGCGAGAGGAGTAGAAACAATAGTACAGGACTTGCAGGAAGGGCCCGGGGACTTAAGTGTCTCTACACTAATGCAAGGAGTATGGGAAACAAGCAGGACGAACTTGAACTCCTAGTACAACAAAATAAATACGATTTGATAGGCATCACGGAGACCTGGTGGGATGAGTCTCATGATTGGAATATAGGAATAGAGGGGTATAGCCTATTTTGTAAAAATAGACCAAACAAGAAAGGAGGAGGAGTAGCCTTGTATGTCAAGGATGTTTTCACCTGTGAAGAGATCCGGGACTTAAACCCAGAAAGCCAGGTCGAGAGCATTTGGGTAAGAATTAAGGCAGCGAGAAACAATAGGGATATTCTGGTGGGGGTTTACTACAGACCTCCAACCCAGGCTGAGGACTTGGATGATGCCTTCCTCAACCAAATGACTGCACATTCAAAGAGGAGAGATACAGTAATAATAGGAGATTTCAATTACCCGGATATATGCTGGCAGTCAAACTCTGCCAAGACAGCAAAGTCCAGCAAGTTTCTTGCTTGTCTTGCAGACAACTTCATGATCCAGAAGGTGGAAGAGGCCACAAGGGGATCAAATATTCTAGATCTGATCCTGACCAACAGGGATGACCTTGTTAATGAGGTAGAAGTGGTTGGATCTTTAGGGGGGAGTGACCATGCCCTACTGGAATTTGGCATTCAGTGGGAAGGAGAAGATAAGTGTAGCCAGACACTCATCTTAGATTTTAAAAAAGCGGACTTCTGTAAACTTAGGGAGCTGCTGGCTGGAATTCCGTGGTCAGGAATAGTGAAAAGGAAAGGAGTTCAGGAGGCATGGGAGTTCCTTAAAAAGGAGATCCTGAAGGCACAGTCTGAAACGGTGCCAATAAGGAGGAAAAATGGAAGGCATCTGAAGAAACCAGAATGGTTGACTAAAGAACTCTCAGCTGAACTAAGTGTTAAGAGAAACATGTATAGGAAATGGAAGAAGGGGGAAACCACCAAAGAAGAATTTAAGCAAGTAGCTAGGAGATGTAGGGAGGAGGTCAGAAAGGCTAAAGCACAGAACGAACTTAGGCTGGCCAGAGACATTTTTTAAATATGTCCACAGCAAAAGAAAAAAGAAGGAGACGATAGGGTCGCTGTGCAGAGAAGATGGCGAATTACTCACAGGGGGAAGAGAAAAGGCAGAACTACTTAACACCTTCTCTCCCTCAGTTTTTTCCCAGAAGGATACAAGCACTCAACCTGGCGGTTGGGGAAGAGGTGAGGAAGCAGAGGAAATGAGGCACATAATAGGTAGAGAGGTGGTACAGGAATACCTGGCCACACTGGATGAATTCAAGTCTCCAGGGCCAGATGAATTGCATCCTAGGATATTAAAAGAGCTGGCAGAGGTCATTTCAGAACCGCTTGGTATAACCTTGGGGAATCTTGGAGGACAGGAGAAGTTCCAGCAGACTGGAAGAGGGCAAACGTTGTCCCCATCTTCAAGAAGGGGAAAAAAGAGGACCCAAATAATTATCGCCCAGTCAGCCTGACATCAGTACGCGGAAAGATCCTGGAGCAGATCATTAAGCAGTCAGTTTCTAATCGTTTAGAAAGCAAGGCAGTAATCATGAGAAGTCAACATGGATTTCTCAAAAATAAGTTATGCCAGACTAATCTTATCTCTTTTTATGATAGAGTTACGAGCTTGATAGATGAAGGGAATGCTGTGGATGTAGCATATCTCGATTTCAGTAAGGCCTTTGACAAAGTCCCCCATGACATTCTTGCAATGAAGCTAGTAAAAAGTGGGCTGGACAGGGCTACTGTTAGTTGGATTTGTAATTGGTTGACAGACCGAACCCAAAGGGTGATCACGAATGGCTGCTTTTCATCCTGGAGAGAAGTGACTAGTGGGGTGCTGCAGGGTTCTGTCCTAGGCCCAGTGCTGTTCAATATTTTTATCAATGACTTGGATGAAGGAATAGAGGGCATGCTCATCAAATTTGCAGATGATACCAAATTGGGAGGGGTTGCTAATACGCCGGAGGACAGGATCAAAATTCAAAATGACCTGGATAGATTGGAGAGCTGGGCCAAGGCGAACAAAATGAAATTCAACAGAGAGAAGTGTAAGGTCCTACACTTAGGTAGAAAAAATGGAATACAGAAATATAGGATGGGGGACACGTGGCTGGATAGCAGTACGTGTGAAAGGGATCTAGGAGTCTTCATAGACCAGAAGCTGAACATGAGTCAGCAGTGTGATACGGCAGCCAAGAAAGCTAATGCAATTCTTGGATGCATCAATAGGAGTATGGTGTCTAGATCGAGAGAGGTACTGGTACCACTCTACTCTGCTTTGATTAGACCCCATCTTGAATACTGTGTCCAGTTCTGGGCACCCCAATTCAAGAAGGATATTGACAAGCTGGAGCAAGTTCAGAGGAGGGCAACCAAAATCGTGAGAGGCCTGGAAGCCATGCCCTATGAGGATAGACTTAGAGAGCTGGATATGTTTAGTCTGCAGAAGAGAAGGTTAAGAGGGGACATGATAGCCATGTTTAAATATTTGAAGGGATGCCACGTAGAGGAGGGAGAGGGCTTGTTTTCTGCTGCTCCAGAGACCAGGACAAGGAGCAATGGATTCAAGCTGCAGGAAAGGAGATTCCACCTGAACCTCAGGAAGAACTTCCTGACCATCAGGGCTGTCTGGCAGTGGAATCTGCTGCCTCGGAGTGTAGTGGAGTCTCCTTACTTGGAGGTTTTTAAGCAGAGGCTTGATGGCCATCTGTCGGGAGTGCTTTGAGGGTGTTCCTGCATGGCAGGGGGTTGGACTGGACGGCCCCTGTGGTCTCTTCCAACTCTACATTTCTATGATTCTATGATTCTATGAAATAATTATGCACTGCTTTGTAAGGCTCTGAGCAACAAGGAATAGCAAGGTTTTAAAAAAAGAAATCGTTACTCATAAATTTTAGTAAAAGTAGCCTAAATATCTGAATATATGTCCACTTATAAAATAGGTGTATATATCAGTGTATATATCACTGTTTCAAATGTTGCAAGTGTGGTTTAATCTTCTATCCATTGGAACACAGGTGGATAGATATGTTAGCTTTCTAGCACTTTAGTAGCAGTCAAGAGGGCCAAGGAAATCTATGTGTTATGATCCAAGACACGATAAATAATTCAAAGAATATGTGCATCACTGAATATCACAGAATTTTATAGTGCCAAATTTATTCCTGTAATTACCCGAATAAGGCAACTATGGGCAGTTCCTAAATATATGAGTTAAAAGAAGAATTAACAGTATCACACCTCCAGCAGATAGATGGTGCAAATTAGCCTTGATTAAAAAGTGCTGTAGTGTCGAATTTATGCAGAATGGCAGTTTCCTCCTTGGTCCCAACCCAATCTCTCGCCTTCTGTTTTCCTCTGGCAAAGGGAAAGCGCAGAAGGGTGGCCCTTCTGGTTCAGAACTTAAGACCGTCTCGGTTCACACAGAGGCTCATCAGAGGTATCTTGGAATCCTGCAATCCAAGCGTTGAAGCCACAGCGCTCTCCCGCTCTTCTTCCCCAGCAGCTGGTTTTCAGAGGCACAGTACCTCTGCTTATGAGCCTGTCAAACAAGAAGGTTTTAGTCCTAAAGGCCTCTTGCATTGTGTGCCTTGATGGCTTTGTGTTAAATGTGAGCAGGAAGTGTCTTCTTTCTCCTCCAGGGCATCATAACCTTTGAGGACATAGCTGTCCATTTCTCCCCGGAGAAGTGGGCTCTTTTGGATCCTGATCAGAGAGCCCTGCATGTGCAGGTCATGGAGGAGACCCATGGAATCATGGCCTCTCTTGGTAAGGCTCCCTCACTGATGATCATTTCTGTTTTATAATGCAGTAATCACAGTCTCCATAACAGTGCTCTCCTGATTGGGGTCAGTATCCCGAATCATACCAGTCATTGGGGACTCTTGAAGGCAGGGATGGGGAACTCAGGTCGTTGGCCAGTACTCCCTCCGGTTTGGTCAGTGGTGAGGCATGATGGAAGTGTTAGTTCATTAGGACATGGAGGGCCATTGGTTCCCACACTTGCCTTACAGGATTCTGGAGATGTAGAAATATGATTAGGAATGAAATGTTGGCAGCGGTAGCCAGCGTGGCATAGTTGTTTCAGCACTGGACTATGGAGACCAGGGTTCAATTCTAAGCTCGGCCATGGAAGTCATTGGACATATTACACACTCTCAGCCCCAGAAAACCGCATGACGGGATCGTCTTAAGGTCACTGTAAGTTAGAAATGACTTGAAGACACACAACAACACAGCAAAGAATAAAAGTAAACTTGGGTAACCTATATGAGGTTCAAGGGGAGAGAATGGCTAAACAGACATCTTCTTTGTGTCAGCAGGAACAAATGAAGGATAGAAATAAATGGCAACTGAAAGTGTGTTTTAAAATATAAGCTGATTTGGGAATTTTATTCATCAAATAGAGAACTGAAAATACCACAGTTTGCCTGGCAAAAAAGCCATGATTGAATTAGCCATCATTGTTAACTGGGGCAGGTTACAGGGACCATATGACTTCCCTGTTTCCACAGCTCTGCTGGCTGTCAGTTTGTTTCCTGGCACAATTCAAAGTTCTAGTTATGATTGATAAAGGCCAATGCAGTTTGGGTCCAGACGATCTGCTAGACTGTATCCCTCTGTACGATCCTGCCCAGGCCCTGAAAACTTCAGAAGTGGCCCTCCTCTCTGTCTCACCACTGTCACAGGCACAATTGGTGGGAACGTGAGAGATGGTCTTCTTGGTGGCCGCCCCTAGATTCTGGACCTCCTTTCCCAGAGAGGCCAGAACAGCTCCCTCCCTGCTCTCCTTCTGTCGGGGTTACCCTCCATGTATGTGTGGGAGGCATGCTGGATGGGAATTGTCATACTCAGTTGCCTAAAGTCATGTATCTGGCTTGGTAGCTGCAGATGTTCCTTGCACTTGCATTCCTTTCCATAGTTCTCAGAAACGTTCTAAGCTTAAGATGATAGTTACTTAGCAGCCACGGCTGGACTGGCCTGCCAAGGTCAGCCCTAATGAAACCTGTGGGAAAGCTTGCATAGTTATAATCTATTGTCTGCAGGATTCTTGTTAGTCTGAATCACTGAAGTCTGTTATCTGGTCATACTCTAAAATAAATCTTGCTTTTCACATGTTTATTTTTGTGTGTTTGAATCTGAACCTGACACCTTCCATCTGCAGGCAAAGACCTTTATCTTCCAACAGGCTTTTAAAATGGAAAGTTTTTAAATCTGAATTGTTTAAATGGTCTTAACCTTGCAATTGAATTTTACTTTGTTAAGTATACTTTGAAATCATTTCAATATTGTTACTAGTTTAATTCCATGTTAATGTTCACTTTTATATATGCTTTTCATTGTAGGTATTTTAAATGTAGGATAGAAATAACAACTACTTGGTAACATCAGGAAAAGTGACTTTCTTGTGATTTGCACTCAAGTTGGTTGAGACACATGTGAACACTAGGAATGAGAGACCTCTAAGAATCCCAGTTATGAACAGTCCAGCTCAGGGATTACAAACTTGAGGCTGTGCCTCTTTTATGGAGTCAGTCCATCTGTGATGCCATCTTGCCTTTTTTCTATCTGCCCTCCACTTTTCTCACAATTTAGCATGCTTCTAATGAGTCATGTTGTCTCCTGATCTGTCCAAAGTCCAATAGTCTCAGCTGTGCACGTACCCATTCCTCCTTGAAGGAATCTATCATCCTGCCTTCTTTTTCCATATAATTCTTCCTTGTATTGGTTCCATCATCTTTCCGAACTGGTTTCCCAGGGCCTTTGCACAGAATGCTCCAGAGTTAGGCGTCGCTATGCTCCCCTTTGTC
>CAOLHI010006641.1:0-28437 GCA_948474755.1 Ctenosaura bakeri
TGCCACAATATTTTGAGTAGCCAACTGATTAAATACAGAATAGATGAAAACACCGTCAGATGGATTCCTCATCGGTGGGAAAACCATGCTCAGAGAAGTTGTGATAAATGGCTGCGCTTCAGACAGGAAGGGTTCTGTCCTGGGGCTATTTTTATCAATGACTGAGACGAGAGGGCAGAGGAAACCCTTATCATGTCTGCAAGTGACACCAAGCTGGAAGAGATGACTATCGCACTGGAAAATAATCAAAAGGACCTAAAGAAACTAAGAGATTGGGCAGAAATTAATAAAATGGAATTCAATGGAATCATTCCAAAGTTTCAGATATGCCACAAATATCAAATGCACAGAGATAGGATGTGGGGGGATACATGGATCAGCAGCACTACATGCAAAAAAAGAGCTTGGGATTATTGTGCAACATGAGCCAACAGCGTGATGCTGCATCAAAAAAGGAAATGCTATGTTAGCTAGCATTGATAAAAGCACAATTTCCAAGTTGAGAAAAGGAATAAGAATCACACTATATTGTGTGGTGGTCAGGCCTCACCTGGAGTACTGTGCTCAGTTCTGGGTACCTTATTTTGAGAAGAACACAGACCACTCCATGGACCACAAGCTGAACATGAGTCAGCAGCGTGATGTGGCAGCTAAAAAAAAAAAAAATGCAATTCTCAGTTGCGTCAATAGGAGTAGGGTGTCTAAACCAAGAAAGGTAATGATACCACTCTATCCTGTTTTGGTCAGACCTCATTCATCTGTAATAATACAGCATCCAGTTCTGGGCATCTCATTTCAAGAAGAATATTGAGCAGCTGGAACACGTCCAACGGAGGGAGACCAAAATGGTCTCGAAGCCATGAAACCCAACGAGGAAGGGCTTAGGGAACCAGTTATGTTCAGTCTGCAAAAGAAGGTTGAGAGGAGACATGTTGAAATATTTGAAGGGATGTCATGTCAAGGAGGGAGCCGGCTTGTTTTCTGCTGCTCCAGAGACTAGGACAAGGAGCAATGGATTCAAGCTGCAGGAAAGGAGATTCCACCTGAACCTCAGGAAGAACTTCCTGACAGTCAGGGCTGGCCGGCAGTGGAATCTGCTGCTGCCTCCATGGCGCATGGTGGGGTCTCCTCCTTCCTTGGAGGTTTTTAAGCAGAGGCTGGATGGCCATCTGTCAAAGGGAGGGCTTTGAGGGTGTTCCTGCATGGCAGAAGGGGGTTGGACTGGATGGCCCCTGGGGTCTCTCCCAACTCTACATTTCTATGATTCTATGAACTAGAATAGCCACTCTAGAGAGAAACCCAGCCCATTGTGTGAAGAAGGGGTTGGGGGCCCGAGCAGGGACATGTATATATGGAAGGCACACTGAATTGGAGTTTTGTTGGGCTTCAGGAAGGAAGGGCTATTCATGGAAACTCAGGCTAAAATACAAATTGCTTAGTCTTAAAGGTGCTGCTGCAACCCACTCTTCTTGCTTTCACTTCCTCCTTTTTCTACTCACAGGAAGTTTCAGGGGAACTGACTTTTGCTAAAGTGCTTTCACATGAGAACACTGACACTTTAAAGAGTTCGACGACCCGGTGTCTTCACACCGATCTTTGAAGATTTATGGTCAGAGTCACAAATGGCATCTTTCAGTATCCTATTGTGTTCAGTTCTTCTCCCACAACAGTTGAATCATACTTATAAACCTGTGGCTTTACTTACACTTCTTTAGTGCATCTGAGGAAGTGTCCACGAAAGCTCATGCTAAAATATAAATTAGGTAACCTTAAAGATGCTGCAGGATGCTTTTACCCCTCTCCCTTTTTGGGGACACAGAGTGATGCAATTTGTGGCACTCACCGTAAACTTTCAAACAGTTCTGTAGGATGGTTAAGGTCTGTAGTTCTGAAGTGTGGAAGCCATAAACCTGCCTGCTGAGAGTCCGTTCCTCTGAAGTCAGACATTTTGGTCAGGAGAATTCTTTTGTTGCATGCACAGTTGTGAGGACATATGTATTAATGTACACAACATGCCAAGAAACCGTTGTCTCTTTTATATCTCTGCTAATGGAGTGGAACTTTTAGATAAACCCCAGTATGGGATTTATAGGCTGCAGTCCTCGGACAAGGATATTTAGAAGGAAAGACTAGAAAGCGGAATTGAATTATATTCATAAACCAATCCATCAGCAGAGGAATGAACAAAGACATGTTTTGATACAGGAGTCCTCCCTACTGCACGTATAACAAAAGGAATTTGTTCAGAGAGTTTTCAACCCCAGGAAACTGACTTCTGGCAAGCAGATTTATTGCTGCCGTACATCAGCACTAACTAAGCCCTGTAAAGATTCCAAAGAGCTGGATCTCCTTATGCATCTGCCTCTTTCTAGGTCCTGTTCCATTCCATTCCACTCCCGGGCCCACAACTGTGTCAATACGCTTTATATCCTGAGGCCTAGATATCACTCAGCACTTCGTCTGAAAAAGTATGTTTATATCCTCGAAAGGGCATGCAAAAAAAAAATAAAAAAATACCAGCCTTAAGGGTGCTGCTGTTACTCTGTTTTCTGAGAACTCCACCAATTTGTTTGTGATACAAGGGCTTCCTCTGAAGAGGATTCCCAAAAGATGTCAAAATTGTGGGGAAAAATTAGCTCTGCACTGCTTTAGACCTGCAAAGAGGTCAGGACAATTACTCAAAGACGGGGAAATTAGCTTGAGCACTCTCTTAAGCTATAGCAAGAGGCAGGGTAACTTGGCAGGATCTTGCAACCCAATTGTATACCAGGTCAGGTCAGTCAAAATCACACCAGTTGTTCCAATCTAAGGATTTTATTAACATAAATGTAAAAGTCCCTACAATTACTTAATTACACCCACTGCAACAAGCATAAAAAGTTAAAGTACTTACAATCACTCAACTTCACACACACCGCAAGCATACAAGACTATGAAAATTAAGAAAGAGCGAAAAACAGAAAAGATTTGATGACCTACGATACCAATCCAGAACCCTTCAGCTGGGAGAAACCATCTCGGACACGCCTGTCGCAGCGGAGGGGAGTTCACAGCAGCTTCTCTGCATTGTAAATCTGAGTTGTTTACCATCTCCATCCTTTTGCAGCTCTGAGAAGTTCTCACTGAAAATGCATCTTTTAAACTTCTGAGAAAAAAAAAAAACTCAGAAAGGCTCCCAAAAAGAACTTCTCCCCAAAAAGAACTCCCAAGGAAAGAACTCCCCAAGAATGAACTCCAAAAGAATGAGGAACTGTTTCTAGATAGATAGATATATATATGTCCCATGTCCTGGGAAAAGCCATAATGTTGCCATCTTTTTATGAAGAGGGATCCTTTTCTTCTTAGTTCAAAGAAATTGATACAAAATACAACCAACACATCCTTGTCGTTTGTCAGATAGTATCTCACTCCGGAGATGCAAGCCTTTAGGGGTCAGATTCCCAGGCCATTTGCATTGTTTATTGTCTTCCTGATGGCTGCTTTCTCCTTTCAAGTTGCCAAATTGCCAGATACCCCAGGATGTAAAACAGAAGACAGAAACCCCCTGTTTACGTGTCCTTTCAGTATCTCTCCATGGCTCCCTTATATTTCTGATATAAATTAGCATTCTCAGGACATGGTCTTTCGGGCCTGCCAGGGGACTTGCACGGCTACATTCCTTCATCCCCTTCCTCTTTTTTATCCCAATTCCATGGTTTTTCTTTCTAGTCTTTCCTTGACATTTCTTTGATCAACGACATTGGCCATTTCTGCACGATACTGTTATAGTGCTATTATTCCACTCTCAACCTCCTGTGGAATTCTGGACTTGGCGTTTACTGAGACCAAAGATGCCCCCTCCCTAAACTGCAATTCCCAGGATTCCATAGGATGTGGAAATTGGAATAATAGCGCTGGAACAGTATAGCACGGAAGTGGCCATTACCTGTGTAACTGCTAATGTACCAAAATCCACAAAACACTGATCTGGGCCAACTAAAATGCTTGCATTGGTATCTCTGCAGACCATCTTAACTGATAACAGAAGTAACATCTGATGCAAAACATAAACCTGTGCTTCTCCTGTGTGATTTTGAACATCTTTGCCTGATGAAGAAAGCAATGAAGCTTCAAAAGCTTGCATGATGTATTTTGTGCTATTATTCCTAATAGCGTTCTCAAAATTAATGACAGAAAACAAAAAAACCAATGGATTTAACCACTCTCCACATGATGAAACTTGCAGAGAAAAGCTTAGAACCACAAATCAAGTAACATTAAATAAATTCTATTTATAAATTTATAAAGTTCTTATTTCATATCTACACCATGGTTATTTTCTATTCAATCGAATCATAGAAATGTAGAGTTGGAAGAGACCCAGGGGCCATCCAGTCCAACTCCCTGCCATGCAGGAACACCCTCAAAGCACTCCTGACAGATGGTCATCCAGCCTCTGCTTAAAAACCTCCAAGGAAGGAGACTCCACTACACTCCATGGAGGCAGAAGATTCCACTGTCGGACAGCCCTGACTGTCAGGAAGTTCTTCCTGAGGTTCAGGTGGAATCTCCTTTCCTGCAGCTTGAATCCATTGCTCCTTGTCCTGGTCTCTGGAGCAGCAGAAAACAAGTCCCCTCCTTCCTCTACGTGGCATCCCTTCCAATATTTAAACATGGCTACCATGTCCCCTCTTAACCTTCTCTTCTGCAGGCTAAACATACCCAGTTCTCTGAGTCTATCCTCATAGGGCATGACTTCCAGGCCTCTCACCATTTTGGTCGCCCTCCTCTGGACTTGCTCCAGCTTGTCAATATCCTTCTTGAATTGGGTGCCCAGAACTGGACACAGTATTCAAGATGAGGTCTAACCAGAGCAGAGTAGAGTGGTACCAGTACCTCCCTCAATTTACACTCCGTACTCCTATTGATGCAGCCGAGAATTGCCTTGGCTTTCTTGGCTGCCACATCACACTGTTGACTCATGTTCAGCTTGTGGTCTATGAAGACTCCTAGATCCCTTTCACACATACTGCTATCCAGCCACGTGTCCCCCATCCTATATTTCTGTATTCCATTCTTTCTACCTAAGTGTAAGACCTTACACTTCTCTCTGTTGAATTTCATTTTGTTCGCCTTGGCCCAGCTCTCCAACCTATCCAGGTCATTTTGAATTTTGATCCTGTCCTCTGGCGTATTAGCAACCCCTCGCAATTTGGTGTCATCTGAAAATTTGTTGAGCATGCCCTCTATTCCTTCAATATTTTTATCAACGACTTGGATGAACAGCCCTGGGCCCAGGACAGAAACCTGTGGCACCCCGCTAGTCACTTTTCTCCAGGATGAAAAGCAGCCATTCGTGATCACCCTTTGGGTTTGGTCGGTCAACCAGTTACAAATCCAAATAACAGTAGCCCTGTCCAGCCCACATTTTACCAGCTTCATTGCAAGAATGTCATGGAGGACTTTGTCAAAGGCCTTACTGAAATTGAGATATGCTACATCCACAGCATTCCCTTCATCTATCAAGCTAGTGACTCTATCATAAAAAGAGATAAAGTTACAAATCATTTGGAGTCTTTAAGTATTTTAAATTTAACCTTTATAGTCCTTTATATGGTTATAACTTCTAAGATTCTGGGAGATAATACATTTGTTTCCAACTCTCCAATTATTCAAAATAAGCATGTCAACATATATGTACACACATACCATACCATACATACCTACAAGAATATAAATTGAATCCTGCTGTTCAAAAAAGAAAAAATATATTTTCATATTCTAATAACTGTATAATCCTCTTAAGGTCGACATTTTTCTACACTGAATCTAATTATCTAGTTAGATTCGCTAATTATTCCACTTTCAACATCCTATGGAAGCCCGCCCCTCCAACTGCAAACCCCAGGATTCCATAGGATGTTGAAACTGAAATAATAGCACTATAACAATCTAGTGTGGAAAAGGCCTTTGTCCTCCTCCATTTCTCCACTATGGGCTTACTATTTTCCACCTGACCTTTCCTAGTTACCTACGCATATCTCTTTGCATCTAATACAGTTAATATTTAATGATTATACTCTGGCATTCCCTTCGCAAAGGGTCAGATCGGTACTGAAATGCTCAGCACCACGTAATGACATTTTTATTTCTTGAGCCATTATACTAACCTGCAAAACGGCAACAAATGTAACTCTGGAACAACAAACATCACTCTGGAAATGACGTCACCCCACGTGGCCCATATGACCCCAGCCGGGCCATTTGCTCTCTTCGTTCTCCTGCTAGCTCGGGTGGGTAACGGGTTTCCCTGGAGATGCGATGTTGTCGCCGAAGCCAGAGCTCGTGGACGATGAGTGCGGCCACGAAGAGTCAGAGCCGGGAAGCGATGGGGGGAGGGAGGGGGAGTATGAGTTGCGCTGCAAAGGGGGCTCCCCTCGCCCTGCCCCGGGCCCCTGAGCTGAACGCCTGGCTGTCGCTGCTCCATGGGCGCCTGCTGGACTGGCAGGACATCCTGGCCCACCTGCAGAACTTGGAGAAATTGAAGGGTGCTCAGCGAGGTGCCCGGCCCGGCCTTTGCCGCCCTGCCAGACGTAATTGTCCTTAACCTCATCACCATCCTGGACCACCTCGTTTACAACTCGAACTTCGAGGCTGCCTTGCGGGCCGTCGAGGATCTCCACCTCATCGCCACTCATCTGGCAGCAGCAGGAGGGGGGAGAGAGAGGGGGCATCTCTCACGCCCCCCAGGAAGGGGTTCGGCCCTGCTGGCTGGAGCCCTTGGTGACAGCAGCGGTGAAGGTGTGGGACGACAGAAGGCTGCCTATCCACCATCAATACGGGCAGCTGTTCCTCCAGGTGATGCTGGCCGCCGACCCCAAACTGTTTGGACCTGCTATTCCGTGAGGAATTCCTGCATCACCACAAGTCCCGCGTGCGCGAGGGGATCCTGGTCATCTCCATCAACGCGCTCCACACCTTCCCGAAGGAGAACTTTGACCTCCCTGGCCTAGTGGCCACCCCTGCACTGGCACTGGCCCTCGACCAGCCCTGGGAACCTGAGCTGATCATCCTGCTGCCGCTCTTACACGAGCGCCTGCTGGAGGAGCAGGACGCCCCGGCCCGCCCGGAGACCTTAAAAAAGTTGAAACGGGTTATCACTTCCGGTCCGGCGGCAAAGCGAATGGCCGCCTAGGAGAACAGCTGCTCCTAGGTTGTCACCTCAAGCGGCGAAATCCAGAGAGAACGGGAAAAACAGAGGAAGCCTGTCGTCCCAAATTGGAGCGACGACTTCCATCTAGAAGATCTGGACGAGTATCCCTCGGGGAAGAGGGGTCCTGAGGGAGATCGAAGGGGACCCAAGCTGTAGTCCGTCAGCCAGAGGCACTTCGGCGCTGGATGGCAGACGGTCAGAACAGCGGGTCGAAGAACTGCCACTGCCGCTTGGAGGTTGGTTTTCTAGCCAGAAGCGATGCCCGGATTTTTTTAAAGTTATTTGAAGAAAACGACAAGGTAAAACTTTAAGAACCTTTTGCCAGAACCATAGAAAGTTAACTCCAACAATTGATAGGTTTAACTACAGGAAAAACTAATTGAAATTAACCGCTATTCGCTTTAATCTGACTGTAAGGTGGGACAAACTAGAGCGGCTGTTACAGTACTTTCTCCTTTGGGACTTTTCTTTTTTACTTTTTTCGACATTTCATCGTAAATTGTGCTCCTTGAAAAGATTGACTCTTTTGATTTTTCACTGAGTTTGACTGAGTTTGAACTACTTTAATGGATTTTGACTGACTACTGCTTTCAGAGAGGAGTGATTACTTAACTTAAGAGACTATTTGCTTCGGAATTGGAATTGGAGCGGCTGAGGAGCTTTCGACACTGTTAGATTGGTGCTGACTTTTTGCCAGTTTGCAAAACTTAAAGGCTGGTGGTCGGGAACTAAGCTAATATTGGACTACGCTTGAGATTTTTTTTTTCTGGAATGTGATTTTACAGTCGTCCATGGAAGAAAAGAAGTCGATATTAAAGGGACAAGATCGAGCAAACTTACTAAACTGGGGATCTTGTATTTCTTCTCCCTTCTCCCCGTCTAAAGAGGATCGAGAGAGGACCCTGAACTTCAAAAAAAAAATCTCTAAAAACTGGATACTACCCCCCGCACTAGTTAAATATTAATTGTAATCATAGAATCATAGAAATGTAGAGTTGGAAGAGACCCAGGGGCCATCCAGTCCAACCCCCTGCCATGCAGGAACACCCTCAAAGCACTCCCGACAGATGGCCATCCAGCCTCTGCTTAAAAACCTCCAAGGAAGGAGACTCCACCACACTCCATGGAGGCAGCACATTCCACTGCCAGACAGCCCTGACTGTCAGGAGTAATACATAGTAATAGTAATACATAGTAATATAGAAATATATAGTATCACATAAAAATAGAAATAAGTTTGTTGAAACAGACATTGTGGGAAAATACATATAAACTTAATAGTTTAATAGAAAGATAAATAGAGCTGATTAGTATAATGAAATATAGAATCCTATGAAGCAGTACAGATATATAAAGTGTATAAATAGATAATTTTCCTGATTGTAAAGATTGTTATAGAGAGTGGGGTTCTTTTCTCTCTCTCTCTCTTTTTCTGTACTTTTTGTCCTTCTTTCTTTGATTTATTGAACTGAAGGGAGTTGAGGGGGAGAAGTTATACAGCACATTCTATCCTGTGGTGAGTTTTGTTTGTTTAATGTATATAATATTGGGATATCTATTTGTATTGAAAGCAGTTTTTTCCTTCAAAGAGCTGCCTTAGTCCGGTGTGTCCTTGAAGCTGTGTGGCCTTGAAGCTGTGCCGCTAGAGACTAGATAACCCAGCAGAGTCAGATACAGAATCATAATAAGTTTGAAGTACAATTCAAAACATAGGCCTTTTTCACACGTTTAGAAATGCTCGGTTCCCGCCGCGTTAATTACTTTCCGCCACAGGGCGGGCATTTTTTACCTCGCAACACACGTGCAGTCCTTATCGGTATGAATCGCAGCACCCAAAGTACACGTTACGCGGCCATGTTCTACCGCTCGCTTCCCCCGCCCTCCAGAGGCTGTGAGTGGCGTGTCACTTGTGCGCGCGTGCCCCGCCCCGCAGATCCTCTTTGGGAGATTCCTTTCTCCCATTGGCCGAAGACAAACCGCGCCCATTGGCCGAAAAGAAATCGCGCCAAATTCAATTTTCGCGCCACTGCTGGTGACAGATAGCGCTTTCCTGGCTTTTCTTTACTTTGCGGCGAGAGATGGAGCATGGTTTAGACGTGTTGCTTGCCCAAGTTGCGAGCTCCCTTGTCGCCTTGCAGTCGATGCTTGCTGTGGTGGCGGCCAAAATGAGACGCCTATGGGCGGCGGAGTGCTCCGGGAGGCGCAGGCGACTGGCCGCCGCGCGAAAAAAGCTCGCTGTTTTGGGCTTCTATGCCACGGTTCTTGGACAAGCACGGAGGAGCGCGCCACGCGTTCCACGCCAGAGGAGATGGTGGGTACGGCAGCGGATGCGAAGAAACTGGTGGTCGGAGGAGGTGATGGGGAAATGGGATGAGGAACAGTGGCTCTACCATTTCCGCATGACCAAGGAGACGCTGCTGGAGATTGCCAACCACCTCCGCCCCCATCTAGAGAGAAGGGACACGGAGATGCGTGCGGCCATATCGGTGGAGGAAAGAGTTGCTGTCACGATTTGGTGGCTGACAAGCCCCCTGATTTATAGGAAGGTGGCGAACACCTTCGGCTTGGGGATATCGACTGTTGCCGGCATAGTGATAGAGGTCTGCCTGGCCATTGAACATGTTCTGCTCAGACCAACGGTTTGCCCTGGCGACTATCACAGGGTAGGTACTTCTGGTGCGGTGGGAAAACCATTCCCCCTCTGGGTGGGTTGCAGCTTTAACACCTCTCCCTATCGCGGTGTCCCCTTTCCTATCGCCTTTATTGGCAGAGGCGGACAAAGCATCACATGGTATGTCTTGTCTGCTTAAGAGAAAACCATGCTACTCATTAGGGCCCATATTGCAACCTGCTCTAATTATTATTTGCCACTGCACACTTTGTTTTCCTAAGGCTGATGCAGAAGAAGCTGCAGTGGGATCACTGGGAGAGGCGGTGTGTTGCTGCATATCCCTTCCTGCCCATCCGATTTACACTCCCCGATGACATAGGGTGTGTTTACCGCTTCAGCAGCAGTGGAGGGGGGGCCAGCAACCAGAGGTCTTTGCTTTATGCAAATTATACCTGGGTTTCTTGTGACACTTCTGTGGCTTTCCCAGCAGTGCCATTCTACTGCTTTTATTATTATCATCTGCTGGACCGCGCAATAGGAATGATGGCATGGGGCCTGGCACGGCATGCAGGAGTGTTGATTTGTGTTTGCCACAGGTAGATTCTTATGTTCTTATGCCAGGGCGGGGGGAACTCTACAGAAGCCAAAACATGGCCCCCTTTAACAATCAAGTAGACAGTAAGCAGGTAAACATGAGGAGGCATGCTTGCCCACCTGTCATTGGGGGACCAGTTCCCGGCTATGCTTATCCAGCATTTTTCACCTGCGTTTGGCCTGCCGGGAAATGGCACTACTGGTGCTGGCTGTTGACTGTTCGTGGAAGCAGCCAACAGCAGGCCATTGAGAACCCTCTGTTTCGCGGCATCAGTTGCTTAGCAGTTGCTGGCATCTCACACCAAGCCACTGACACCCACTCACTTGTCTTGTTCCTATGTAATGTGTGTCAATTGGAAATAGTTGGTTTTCGCAGGGCTAAATTGGGTGCCTCCTGCCCTCCTGCCTTTGCACGGGTTTCAAGAAAATGTTTGTTGTTTTGCGGTAAGTGACAATCTGACCTGTTTCCTCTTCTTCCTTACTTCTTCCAGGTTATGCATGGCTTTCGGCAGATGGGCTTCCCCCAATGCATTGGGGCAATCGATGGGTCTCATATTCCCGTACGGGCACCCAAGGGAAGAGGGGAAGAATTCATCAATAGGAAGAGCTCTTTCTCCATTCTTCTTCAGGGCATGGTGGACCACGAAGGGAGATTCCAGGACATTGTGCTTGGCTACACGGGGAGAACGCATGATGCGTTTGTTTTCAGGCATTCAGCCTTGTACCAGGCCATGGATGCGGGGAAGTTCGTGCCCGGGAATCCTACCATCACCATAGGTGATGTCCCCGTGGGGCCTTTGATACTTGGGGATGCCGCCTACCCACTATGCCACTGGCTTATGAAGCCGTACGGAGGAAGATTGGACCATCGGAAGATGGCCTTCAACCGGGTATTCAACCGCTGCCGCAATGTGGTGGAGAGGGCCTTTGGGAGGCTCAAGGCGCGTTGGGGCTGCTTGTCTGCACCACTAACTGTGTCAGAGGAAAACTTTGTTCCTGTGGTTAGTGCCTGTGTTGTGCTGCACAATATCTGTGAATCAAAGGGGCACGTCCTCCACCCTGGCCTGGTACCCCCACCTCCACTCGGCCTGCAGCCTGCGGCCCAAGGCCTCCGCGCACCGGCCCCCGGGGCCAGGGTCAGAGAAGGGGAACTAGTGAGGGATGCCATCGCTTCACTGATTGAAAGTGAAAGCGAGTAATGTTGGGGCTTCTTTCCCAGCTGTTGCACGGTGTGGCATGTTCAATGTTCCTGCTTTTGGAGTAGTTCTGGCCCGGCAACAGTATTTTAGGTGCGCTGCGCATTCTCCGTGTTCCCTATCCTGGCAACACAGCACAACCGTCAAGTTCTATGTTTTGTTGTTCGGCTCTGCTTCAGCATTTGGCAAATCCGTCAAATAAAGGCTTGCTTGGTTGCTAACTTGGTATGCCGTGGCTTCTCTGGTTCTAATTTGGGATTCTGCTGGGGCTGTGCCCGCTCCGGCCAGATACCTGTCACATCGCATCACAGGTGACAGGGCCTTGGCATAGCATGGGGGGGGGAAATGCAGTGCCCAGCAATCATTGTTCAACTTTGGTTTTTGCCGGGCACCAGAACCCTAGGAGGGACGACAAAGAACGTATGGATGTGTGGGGGAAGACCCGGGCTACATTGCATGAGGATTGCTGCTGTCTGCTTGCCTCTTCCGATGCCCCGGTGTGGGCCCGGGCGGGGGAGGCAGGTGCCACTTCATCCTGTTATCCTCTTTGACCTGTACTGCCAGGTTTTTGCTAATAGTGTCGCGTGGGGACAAGCCGAAGGCCTTGGCCATTGCATTAGGGTGCCCTCGCCCGATAAGGAAGGAATAACTGGCTTAAGAGCAAGGATATTATTCTGCTGTTGCATGGGAATTCTGGTGATTGGGACCCTTTTATGGGTGGCTCGACCAAGCCCTGACACGCGGGTGATGTTGCACATATTTGGCTCGATAAAAATTCTCAGAGCCTAATCAATATTCAGGTGTAAAAACTATTGTTAGTGCCGACCAGGGCAGAGCCATTGAATCAAATGATTATACCCACAGTTACCAACCGATAGGCAAACAAAGATGGTGCTAGAGGGGAATCCATGTGCGGTTTAGTACAAGTCCCTCAACTTTACTGTTGTCTTCTGAAAAACATCTTGAAAAGTTTTTCCATTTTGTGCTGTCCTCATTGTCAGCTCTTGTGAATACCAGTTCTTACCTAAGCTATGCACACCATTTGAAACTTTGTTCTGCCAGAAAGTATTTACCTTCTTCTCATCTCATTTTTGAGTTCGCACACCGTTATGATGATGCAGCACCAAACCAATTCAAATAGTTTTTTTCCCACTATGCCTTGCCACCGATCTCCTTCCTGTACATTTCCCTCCTCCTGGAGTGGTGACAGCTGCAGTGGTTAGGGGAAGTTTTGCTTGACACTCAGTATGAAGTATTCCTTGTGCCCTTCTTCCATGACAATTGGAAGATAATGGCAGCATTGGCAGATTGCGGTGGGAATCCCCGAGAGGCTGCGCTGGGGGGGTAGTGCGGCCATTGCAGTTCTGTGGCTTCTGCAGGACAAGTAAGTGCTGGATGGTGGAGCTATCGCAAGTCATTGGCTGGGAAAACCTGTCAATGATTGAACCCATGATTGCACTGCCCGGGGACAGGAAAAGGACATGACCACAATGACATCATGTAAAGCTGTTGTCTTGATCCTACCCTTTTCTTGCCCCAATGGCGGACTGGGACAGTGCTGCAGAAAGAGCCCGGGTTCATTCTCTCGCGCTTGGAAAACTTGAACAATTGAAGTGCAGCTTCCAAAATCACCCAGCCGGCATGGTCAACCAAACGCTGCCATATAGTTTGCATTTCTTCTCTCCTATTGAGATGTGCCTCACACAAACACTTTTAGTGCTAGTGTTTTGCGTGCAACCTATGATTACCATGTGGATTGCGTAAGGCCCATCTGCGCGAGACTGACCAATTTGTATGTGGCATTGCTCCGGATAAGGAGATTTGAAAGTGCATGGAATGGCTGCATGAACTGGGTTCCTCGTTAATACCTCTATTCTTCTTGAAGAAAACAGGAATGGAAAATCAGGGTGATATTGGAATAGCTTGGCATCCCAGTGGGATGAGCCTTTCCACAATTTGCTTTGCAGTGGTGTGGAATTGCCAGGGCTGTCATCGAACTGGCTGTGCCGGGCTTCAACAATACTGGATATGCCTCAGGTGTCAAACTATGTAAGCTCGGAACCACTGAAAGCGAGAGCAGGAGTGAACCGATTCAGCTAGTTAAAGAAAATATTCTTATTTGACACTTGATGATGCACTAGGAGATGTTTGTGAAGGTTTGGCGCATCAAACTTTTAATAGGATTCCATAAGGAATTTTTTTTATCTGATCGCACCAAATTTTTCCTCTAGCCAAGTTATGTTAAATTTTGGCCCGAGCTGGAATGATGGCTCGCCTTCTTGTTCCCATTGGTGGCTGTTGCCCCGCCACGCTCTGAGAGCCTTTCAGCAGCAAGCTGTAACAATACAATTATTCCAATTTCCACACCCTTTGGAATTCTGGGTTTGCTAGTTTGCTGGGGTTAAAATGTTCTTTCGCCGGGAATTCTAAATTCCCCTCTCCAAACAGCAAGCCTCAGAATTCACCAGGGTGTTGAAAGTGGAATAAATTCACAGAAAGGGGGGGAGAACTATGGGAAGGGATGGGGGATGGAGAGCTTCAGCCTTGAAAGGAGACAGACACCTGCCTTGTCTGTACTGTCAATCCAATCTAAAAGATATGCTGGGAGTTCTTGAGACGGGTGGCACTTTTTTGTCTGGTCTAGGCATGTGCCCTTTGTCAGAGGTGGCAAGATGTGGGAACCCTGCGGGAAGGTCATGGACAGGCATTTTGAATTGTTCTTCCAAATTCAGCGGTGGCATCACTTTTCAGCAAATCATTATTTTTACTAGTTTGACTTGAATTAAGAGTGGGGCCTCTCATGCGTTGACTTTGGAAAAAAGCAAAGATAATCAGTCCTCCAAGTAATGAGAACTTTATATTTCAGACTAATATGTCACATTTTTAGAAAAAGGTTCCAAATGTGGGAGATCTTGATATGGTTTCTGGACATCTTTTACCCAGCAGTGCCCCGATGTGCTGTGATGGCATTTTTCACATCCTCCGTTATCAATGTGGGGAAATAAACATTACTCTAGGCACCCCCACTTTTGGGCCGGGGCATTTCCAATCCCCACCTGCATGGTCAACCCTCCCTTCTTTCGATGGGAACAATGTAAGCAGTTCCTGTACTGGAAACAAGAAAGAACCTATATGGGCAATTAGATTGTCTTCAGTACACCTTCTCTGTCTCTGTGTCTATTCCCTTGTGGCGACCTTCCAGCCATTAAGTTATATTTCCCTGGGCACCCTCTGTCTTACCCCCCTTCCCCAACAAGCGCTCAATATTGTGTGTCCAACAAACCTGGCTCCGTACACAGTGAAGTTTGGAGGTAGGATACCTCCAGCTCTCCCCCCTATTACAAACCTTTAGGTCCTTCTATTTTTTCCGCTGTCTCTCTCTTTTTCTTGACTGTTGACTGTTGTGAGTTTATAGTGTTGCTTCTTTGATCCTAAATGGTTGACTGTTGACTATCTGTGGATTCTTCCAGCCAGATTAGCATTGAAACCTACAGATAACTTTCAAAGGGGAACTTTAAGACCTCTACTGGCCTCCCTATGTTTCTTCAGAGAATTGTCCTCTCTGTAGATCGCCACATGGCTAATCTTGGTGATGGTTGACTCTCACTTATGTTTATTATATCCCAAGGTCTTTGGGGCAAAACTTATTCAGAGGAGGTCCGCCATTGCCCTCCTCTACGGCTGTGAGAACACAATGTGTTCTTGGCCAGCCCATGGGTTTTCAATGGCTCACTGTTACGGTGCTATTATTCCACTTGCAACATCCTATGGACTCCTGGCCTTTGCAGTATAGCCTCTAGAATCCTCGGCCACAGAGCTCTCTGGCCTCTGCAAGCTATAAACCCCAGAACTCCAAAGGATGTTGAAAGTGGCATAAGAGCACCATAACAGTGTGGTGCAGAATTGGCCCTAGTCAAGATACCAAAGCACCACAAAACATCAGCTCCCCATGGCCGTCCTACCTTTGCCTCTAGTGAGTCTGTTAAATCACTTTAAAAGTGCTTCTATGAAACCTTGACCCACCCATAAAAATACCATCATCATCATCATGACCATTAATGCTAGAAATAAAATCATACAATGCCATAAATCCTGAAGATTGATCCTAACTAAAGGGTGTCAGAAGTGGCATAACAGCGCAACTACTGTGCGTGAGAAATATAATATTGTGGGAGCGCTGCGATGTTTGTGTCCTTGACATACAGAACAGGGGCCCTTCATTACAAAAAAAACGGAACACAATGGAAAACCAAAACATTGTTTATTGTGGATTTTTTGACTGAACATCTCATATTCATGCTGTCCATGGCAAACCTAGTGTCAGATCAAAAACGCTATCAAGCGGAATGGACACGTCTGACATCTCAAGTGAAGACCAAAAGCTGGAAGGTAAATCCTAGTTTGCCAGTAGTAAACCTACTACCTGAAATGGTTCAAGCCAGACAAGAAAAGCAGCATTTTCACAAAAGGCAACCCCCATCATTTCCGTGGTTCCGTGCACCAAGGCCTGCAATGCCCTCATCAGATGATCAAACGGCATGTAGCAGTGCTGCCCCCTCTGAAAGAGGTAAAGAGAGGGAGCCAGGCAACAGGCATAAAGTGCTGATGTCACAGTTCCCCCTCCCATGGTTGTACATGAAGACGGGACAGAAGGACATACCATTCAACAGTGTAAACTTAAAGTATTAAAAACCAAACACAACTGAACGAAAGGGAAGGGGGGTAGGGTAAACCACGAAACTGGAGCTCAGTCCCGGGGAGCTGTTTAGGTTTGCAGTTCTGCGTGGGCCACACTATGGGCTGTAGCGTTGCCTAGCCTTTTTGGTGCGAGGTATCCGGGCCGGGAGGGGCCCTTTGAGAATCCTCGGATTCCCCTTGGGATGCGCTGCCGGCCCCGCAACCTGGTGCCTGTTGCCGAGCTTGCGCCTCCACAGTGTCTCTCCTGGTGATGTAAAAATGTCAATGATGCCCAAGTGAGGGCTTTAATTTTTGGCACCCACCAAGCAGTGCGATCATCTGCTGTTTTGTCCTTTTAAAGCCCCCGGCCCGTTTCCTCGTGGAAATGGCGTTCGGTCTCCCCCAGAAGAAAGGAGCTTTGGCCCCTAAAGCATTTGATGGCAGCAGAAGAATTGTCCCGGGGTTTTCTTGTGCCGCCAGCTGGGTTCTTCGCCGAAACAATCTCATTCTGCTTCTCGGAGAATGCCCGCCCTTTTTGTAGCCGCTGCCGGAGTGTCCATTTTGCGGGGGCACAATCATCTGCGCATGGAGGGAAAAGAAACAGTGGCACAGCTGGAAATGGCACCTTGGTAAAAATTTAAACCCCTTTCCCCCGTAGACTTGTGGAACTCCCTCCCCCCCCCCAGCATCGCCAGCCATCACAGCCGCGAGGTGCAATCACCTTGCCCCGTTGCTGCTGCTGCTGGCGGAATTTAAGGGGCCCCTGGTGGGAGAAGACGGGTTTTTAGCGCAGTGAAACAGATGGGGTTTTTCCCGCCAACTTTTAACGCCAGGCGACCATGGGGAAGGCAAACAAACCCCCCCCCCCGGGCCACCTGGCTCCCCAGGGGCCGTGGCCTCCCATTTTCCCCACCCGCAGCTCTGCCGCAGGCCCGCACCGCTTGCCGGCCCATGCGCATGCAAACCCCAATTTTTCCCCCCCCATGCAGCATCAAGCCTGCCTGTCATCATGGTGCGGTCGATATCTGCTCCCCCGGGGTTTCCCAACTGGCCCCCGTGGCGCCCCCCTCTTCACTCCCTGCTGGTTGACAACATTTTTTAGACCTCCCCCGCCTCGGAAAACCCACCAGCCCATATTTTGGGGGGGGGGACCCCCACCCGGGCCCCCGGTGGCGCCAGAGACGCCTACACCCAGGGGCATTCCCGGGGGTTTCCCTCGCCGGAGGACACGTTACCATTTCCCCTTTAAAAGCTCCTGGTTTAGCTGCATCAGGATTTGTTAGCGTCTGAAAGGAAGAGGGAAAAAAACTCCACGGGCAGGCTGAAAACCCCCCGGCGTATGCCCATGAGGTTGAGGTTAAACCCAAAAATGGCTTGCAACCGCGACACCCCCAAAAACCTTTCCCCGTACCCGTTCCCCTCCTTCCCCGGCTCCACCGCTTTCCTCCTCCACGACCAAACTCGGCCCCATCCTTTGGGGGGGTTGGGGCGTTTCGTCGCCGCCAAGGATGCGCGAGAGTTCGTCAAAAAAGGGGGCATGTAAAGCTTTTTGCCCCATGGCTTTTTGGGCCCCAAGGGACCCCCCGGGTACTCCAGGCGCATTCTCTTGGTCTTTGTGCGGCATTCCTCGGGGGTGTTTGTGTCCTCGCCTGTTCATCCCCCTTTCCCCAATCTCAAAAAGATCTCCAGATTGGGGGGTGACACTCCCAAAGGTCCCGCTGAAACCTCTGCTCCCCCCAGATGCCCAGAAGGTCCCGGATTTCGGAGGGCCTCCACGCCACGCCACGCCCCCTCGCTGCTCTGGGGACAGCAGGAAACCTCCCTCCTCCAGGGGGGACCCCGTGGTTTTAGAAAGGTTCCCTTCAGGCATGGACCCGCACTCGGGGGAATTTCCCCCTTTTCCCTTGCCCCTTTTTTCCTTTACTGCGCGTGGCGACCACCAGCAGAGCGAGTCAGAGCTACCCCACGTGTCCAGGGCCCAAAAAAACACGGAAGGAGTAGTTGTTAAAAAAAGGGCGTCTCACGGGTAGGGGGGGCCGGGGCCAAATGCCCGTTTTTTTTGGGAAACCCCAACAGTCTGACCTTTGCAGCTGGAAGGCTTAGCCAGCAGCTATGGAGGTCAATGGGAATCATAGATAAATCGCTGCGTCAGCAATAGACGCCCTGGTGGCCAGGCCACGCACTATTCCCTGTATCCCCGGGCCCCAAAGGTTGGCCAGGTTTTGCCGGTCCCGGAGGGCCCCTTTGGGCCCTTTTCCCCCCTCCAGCCGGGGCCCTCTTCTGGCAGTTCCAATAGAGCATGTCATGTAATATAGCTGCCCACCTCCCACACTTCAATTGTGGCCCGCCTTGCTCCAGCCGGAAAAAACCCAAACAGAGAACATTTCTGGTAGTGAACCAGGGAAAAGGATGCTTGTTTGGGGGATAAAAGATTTTAGAGGGCCTGCCTATTGGCAACACCACAGAGCATATCAGGTCCAACCCAGTGTCTGCGGCCAAAAAACATGTGAGGCTGCACTAGCACCCCTGGCAGCGTGTTCAATTGTGCCTATTGGGATATTGGAAGGCGCAAAAAAAAAAGAAATGAAACCCATGCCCCCAAAAATGGGGCCCCAAACCAACCAAAGGGGGGATGAGGCCACTGCAGGATTTCAGGAAGGGACCAGGGCTATGGCACGAAAAAAAACGCGTCCCATCACAGGGATAGCCACTTTTCCCCCTTTGCTGCACACTCAGCACAAAGTTCCAGCAGCACAAGCCACCACGAAAACAAGCACACCCTTCTTTAAGCTGGCCAAAAAGTTTTGGCAAGTTTCCCCCCAAGTGGCAGAATGCGGTAACGGGCCCCCAAATTTGGGCGGGAGAGGAGAGCACGGGGGCCCCTTTGAAAGACCGCCCCAGCCCCCTACCTGTTCTCACTCCAGCAAGGGCCCGGGACGGGGGAAGGGGGGGAGCAGGAAAACCGAGGAGATGCTCGCCCTGGCCAGATGGTGCGGTGGAGTGGGGGTGTTTTGCACCAAACGCCCCCTGGGCCAGGCACCGCACGTCGCCACCATAGCATACTGCCTCTCCAGGCGGGGGCACGTGCGCAGCCGTGCAGAGGTCGCCGGCGGCTGCGGACGTTGAGAGCCGCATTCTATAAGCGTGGCCCCCCCGACGGCTACCCTCCTCCTGCCGGGAGACCACCGCATTTTGGGAAAACGCTGCACGTTCTTTGGAGGGCCGCGGGTTCGCCAGCATGGGTGGCCCCGGGGGGGGAGGGAAAACTTTGGTAACCGTTACAACACATACCCCACCGACACTCCAGCGCTGCAAAAAGTTTCCCCAATAACTAATAATTTTCCTTTCCCCACAGTGGCCACAACAGCCCCCAGAACGGGCGCAGGGGGAGACAGAGGAGGAAACGGCCCAGGTGGAAGGAAAGGGGAAAAGTGGAGTCTGCGCGCAAGGTTGGCACTGGTGGCGCCAGTGCTCACCGTCTAGCAGCACACAGCGGGGGAAGCGTTTTTGGGGGGGTGTTCCTCCCAATACTGTTTTTGAAAGGCTAGACGGCCCCGTTTTCCTCCTCCTCCCCCACAGGCGCAGAGTCATCTTGGGGACCTCCACCTGAGGAAGCAGAGGGGCCGCTGGGGGGGAGGTCAAAGGGGCGGCCTAATTTTGTCCCCCCTTTCCCCCTTTTCCCCCCCTGCCCCAATTTCCAAACCCCCCGCCCCCACTTTCCTCGCCCTTTCCCCCCCAATCCCTTGTAAATAGATGTAAATAGTTGTTTGGTTCTTGAATAAAATATATTTATTTAGAAAAACCTGACTCTGGCGTTTCACTTTACCGCATTTGCTCTACGGGGCCCAAAAAGGGGCTCCTTACCTCTTTCGGGCAGCCCCACCCAAGTTCACACAAGCACCACCACCAGCAGGCTAAGGGAAAAATAATAAATACAATAAATAAATAAAGAATAATAAAATAGTTCCCCAGCTACCCGCAGGCAAATCTCCGAATCCAAAAAAACCCCGGGGCAACCAGAACCCCCTTTGCCCCCCCGGGGCCGCGCATGGCCGCTGCGGCTTACAGTCACCCTACCGGGGAAAATAATGACTGCCCACCAGCCAAAACTCCCCCAACAAAAATTAATCGCACCATTGCCAAAAAATGTCCCAAAAAAATGAAATCCCCAAAAAACAATATTCCACCTCACCCCCCTTTTCGCCCCACGGTGGGAAGGAGCCCCAGACCCCCGAGGGTTCATTCCCCCGGCCCAAAACGCGGACCCGCTGAAATCTGCGGGCCGCGCTACAGGGGTTGGAAAAACCGCAGCCAAGGAGCAATCAGCTCAACCCCGGGCTCGCCACACCCCCCACCCCCCTCAAACCCGTTTTTCCCAGAGCGAAAAAACACTTACCTGAAAGCTGTACCCCGGTTCGTCGGGGGAAAACTCTTGCTGCCGACGCCGTCGGACTACAGGAGAAAATGGCGCCTTCCAGCGCTCTGTTGGGGCGGGGCGACCGTGGAAACCCTCAGCCCGCCCACCTTTACGTCACGGCCGATTCGGCCCTTTTTTTCCCCTTTTACATCCGGGAACTATCGTTTAAAAGGGAAAAATAAAAAAAAGACCACCTTCTCTTCCAGTTTTTAAAAGGCCGCCCGCGGGGCGGATGCTGGCGCCCCAGATCTTTTGAACGTGTGGAGCCTCAACAAAATGACCAACACAGGGCCCCCCCAACGTGTGTACTACCCCCGTTGGAGGTCGCACGGGACTGAGGTAATTTCCCCGTGTGAAAAAGGCCTCATTTGGGAAAAATCGCTCAACAGAGACCTAAAATTTGACTCTATAGCTGCACAGCTCCACCTACTGGAAAAACAGAAGATTGCAGGACGCGGGAAATTTTTTTTCTCTTTTTGAGATCATATTTGGTTTGAACATTGTTTTATATTGCTTGAAATGATGGCTACGGGAAATTTAAAAAACCCCAAACAAGACAAGCAACTGCTTCTCTGCTTCTATAACAGCTTCACAAATAAGAAGGTCCTCAACAGGTGCAACAGCCACATCTACACCCATTTCAAAATACGATCTGATTTTGGAAGAGCTACGTAAGTCAAGACAAGAACTAAAAAAAGAAATACAACAGGACATAAAGGGAAAAAGCAACCCCAAATTAAAGCTGGAATTAAAAGAGAAATACAGGGGCTAAGAAAGAAGAAACTCAATTACCAAAGACACGGCGATAATGAAGACTGAGGTTGGACCTTTACAAGAAAAGACTAAACAAATAGAAAACCAGACAAAAATAGTAAAGGAGAGACAAGCCCAAAAGATGAGGAAAATGATAGGATGGAGTCTAGATACTGTGAACGTTGTTTAAAGTTGAGAGGGGTTAAAGAACAAAAAAGAGAAAAGGAAAATGTCTATTAAAAAAAAAATGGTCCAATTGGGAAATATACACAACTCTCTAAAGGAAAGACTCCATGCGAGTTTTAAAAAAAGGATTTTTAGAATAACCTCAAGAATACCCAAAGAGAAAGAAATCTACCCAGGGATATCGTTATCTTTTTTTCCAAATGAGAACGAAAAAATTATTCTTAAAAAGAAGCTATTTGAAAAAATGAAAAGATTCACAAGAAGTCAACATTTATAAAGATATTCCAGCACAAGCTTTTAGGAAGAAAGGAAATAAATTCCTTACATAGTTCCTCATTAAACAAAAAATCAGCTACACATGGGGAAAAGAATGGAAGGGATTTTTTTTATACACAACCAAAGAAGATACAGAATTAACACTATAGAAAAAGCAAGAGAAGTATATGAAAAGTTGAAGAATGAAAAATTTAAATACAAAAAAAAAGTGATGTCCTGCCACTGAACTCCGGGGCCTCTTCCAGAGCATTGCCTTTGTTAATCAGGATCTGCAGGAATAACTTGTTGTGTGAGGAAATTTTTGTTTTTAATGGTGATTTTTAATCCCGATTTTTGTGAGCAAGCTGATGCTTTTTTTGTTTTTTTTTTGCTCTTTTTAATCTTTTTAAACCCTTTTTAAAATTTTGGGTCTTTTAAACATTTTAAAATTTTACAGCTCTGGGGTTTTAATAACCCCAAAGTTTTTATTACTTAGAGCTTTAATTATTTAAGATTCTAAAAGTTTAAGACTTTATTTGGGGAGCTGTGGGTCACTTAAATTAACCTGCCTGAAGCTTTTAAGGCCACTGGGGGGCTAGCTGAGTGCTCGCAGAGTGGAGCCCAGGCACATTACAGCTGGGTTGTTTCATCAGAGAAGGCACTTCTAAACACTGCTATTCCTTAAGAACTGCTGTCTTGCCGTTTTCATCTGGATTGTGGACTGCTTATGGAAATTTACCCAAGTTGAAGAAACTTATATACAACAGTCCTTTTCCATAGCTGTTTCCCCTTTTTGGCATTGTCCTTATCATCTTTATTTGCCTATAATTTGGAACTCACAGCTGAAATGCTAAAGTGGGGGAGAGAGGCTTGAGATTTAGGTTGTATCTTTGACCTGTTGGCTGGACAAAGAGGAGGAGGAAGGGGGATATAGAGCCTTTTACCATCCTTTGAAAGGGCCCCATTGATGATTGGGGCAGCAAGCTGTGAACAGCGAACTGTTTTTTATCCCTTTGTTTGAGGGTCCTACAGCATTTGGTAGAGAAGAGACTGAAAGCAGTGAATATTGATAATAATAAACGCTGATAACCCCTGCTTTTGAGTCTGAGGAATTACCTCTGGGGGGTTTTGATGAAACTTTGATAAAGCCTGTGAACGAAGGGCGGAAAAGAGCCCAAACAGCTGCTGCCTACAACAGTCTAACAATTCGGTTCAAAAGGTTTCACCCTTTGGGTTTTATATGCTACTCAGCCTATTTGCTTTAGGATCATAAAACTGAACTGCACTGCCTTCTTTGTGAAAAAAAGTATTTTTTTTTGACTTCATTCTTCTTTTTTGTTTCTTTTAAAGTTCAAAATATGTTAATCATATTTTCTATTTTTATAGTCATATATATGTGTATAGATCTGTTTAGCTATTTAATTATTTAATTAATTAAGCATTATTTACTTAGTTCTTTTAATTTCTATTTTAAAGCCAAAATATGACTTCTAGAAAGAATTGGGGGAAATTTTCCCACCACTCTTCTCCCCCTTTAAAAATTAAAACAGCCCCAAAATTGATGACTTTTTTTTAAAACCCGATAGGCAGCCATTAGATGTTTTTAAATTTGCAAATTCCCCACCCTTAAAAGGTTTTTTATGTTCTAGAAGAGGAAAAACTTAAGCCCCAGTATCTACAAGGCAGAAACAATACAACTAAAAGCAACCTAGTAGATGGGAGTGAAAATGATGACTTTCAGGAGATTATTTTTTTTCTAATAAGGATGCTTTTAGAAAAACAATATAATCTGGTGGTGGAACTTAAAAAATATTTATAGTGAATTAAGAAATGTCTAAAAACAAACTAGAATGTCTTACCTCCACTATAAAAAAGGGGAAAATCATACATTTCCTTCAAAAATGATCACTAACAAGCAGGATGGTATCAAAGTTGCAAATACCATTCATACAAGCCAGCTTCCTTCATTCCCTGTAGCTAAGAACTTTCTAAAAGGATAGGAATCTCTCCCTTCAGGTTAATCAGGTTGCTTTAAGTATATTCCCTTATAGACAATCTATTCCTCGGTGGAATACAAGGGGCTATGCTAAAAACATATCAGTACTATACTACATTTACCAATTTTAAAGGGAGTTGATCTTTCATTTATCAATTTTTTTTTAAAGCCCCCTCAAACCAAAAAATTTTTCCCAAATATTTAGGCGGGTCAAAAACCTTCCCTCTTTTTTGAAAAAAAAAGCTTTTGTTACTAGGTTGGGTGGGGGGCCTACCCGAGTGTTTTTGGATACAGTGAAAGGGGAACCCTTTTTTACCCCCTTTCAGAAATGAAAAAATGCTAAGGTTTGGGAGCAGGGTTTAAATCAACTTTTAAGTTTGAAAATTGTAGTTTAAAAGTTCCACCCTTGCTCTCCCCTAATAAAGAGTTCCACTGCATGCAGCAACACCCTGTATTCCCAAAACTTTTGAGAAAGGCTGCCCACAAGACCCATTTAATATCTCTAGGGTCAGTGAAGAAGAGCAGTTAATAGACTCTTATAAATGTTTACCCCTGACTGAAAAAAAAAATCATAACAAGATTGGGGACTTAAGAGAAAGGCTAACTGTGATGAGTAGGAAAGAATTGGATTTAGCTTCAGCTCCTATGGAAAAAGAATGATTTATAATGTTTGAATCCCCTCCCAGTAATAAAAATACCATTTTCTAGTCAAGCACGGGCAAACAACAGCGAATTGGTTAGAGATGAGGAAATTTAAATTTATGAATCAGATGAAAGGAAGACTATAAACAAAGATACTGTATTTGCCGATATACATCAAGTACATTGTAACCCTTACTTACAAATAAATGGGTCGGTGGTAACTTCAGAGGAAACCAATGAAATCCAGGTTTTGACACAACAATGACAATCAATATATTCAATATCTGGACTTTCCTGTTTGTCCTGGAATTTAGCAGGCTGGAGGAACAAACTAGAGGATTGTGATTTTCTAGACTATGGCCCTTTTCACACGGGGTTTTTAAATCTTCCCCGTTTTTACCCTTTTTTTGGGTCCCTTTTTCCGGTAGAGAGCATGTGGTCGCATTAAACTTTTTGGTTTCTCACCCCAATCTGAGCGGGGGGGCCACCAATCAGCATTTCCGCGCACTTTTCAAAGACCGGATAAAATGTGGTCTTTTCCTCCAATCCGCGCTCGACGCTTCATGAGAAAGCAGCGGTGCGTCCTGATTCGTGCGGGCGATCAAGAGGGGGGTCAAAGGGGACAGAAGCCACAGGACCCCCCAGCACAAGCGGACGGCGCCATTTTCCAAACCCGCTGAGGCGCCTGCAAGGAGGAGGCAAAAGGGACCCAGGAACGGAAAAAAAGGGGAAGGGAGGTTTTTCCCTTTGCTATCCTTTGTCCGTGCGGCGTCGTGAATTGGGGGGTTTCCGGGGGTTTTGCTTGGGCTGCCCTGATTTTAAATATGGGGTCGAGGGGGTGGTGGTGGTGGCGAGTGGATACACTCGCCGAGGATGGCATGGCAGGATGCTTTTAAAGGTTAGGGAAAATTGGGAAAAACTGTGGAGGGGGCAGGTGGGGAAAAGGGGGGAAACGCCCCAAAACAGCCACCGCGCCAAACCCGTTCTCCAGGTTACTTTGGAAACCCCCCCCCTGGCGCAATGACGGGATGCTGTGTAAATTTGGGGATGGCTGCTGTGCTGCTCCGGCACGAGGTCCCCGTGCAAACTTTTACTGGGGAAAATTTTTTTTCCCGTTTATTGGGGCCTACATGTGGATGCATAAACGTATTACTCTGGGGAAATGTTTGGCGCCCCCAAAAAAAATTTGGGCCCCTTTGGGAATCTTCCATTTTAAACCAGATTCTCGGGCTGGGGGGGAGGGGGGGTGGCTTCTGTTTTGCCCCTGACAGTAGTTATTTTTCTAGCCCACCCCCAACAGTTAACCCCCCCGAGGGGCCCGCTTTTGTTGTTTGTCTAACCCCCCCCCCCCGCCACATGCAGAGGGGGATTATCTTCCTGCCAGGGCAGAAGACTAGTGGTGTTCCATGGTTCTTTAACTGTCTAGGACATGGCAGAGATCCATAGGGGAATGGAAGCACATCATTTTTGGGGGGGGCAAACATTTCATTTTATCAGTCCATGTGGCTCTGGGAGGGGGTTTTCCCGGGAAAAACCATTTGGGGGCATTGGAGAGGCAACCAATTTTTCCCCATCGTTTTCACTCTAGCTTGTGCCAAAATTTAAGTTGTTGTACATTAGCTTGAAACTGTTGATATCACAAAAGCTGAAAGGTTTTTTCCCCTGCTGTGAAATTGCCCTCTGAAGTTATAAAACAAGGCAGTTCCCTTTGTCAGTTTGGTTTTTAAAATTAAAAGACCCCCTGTTTGTTTTGTACTGTTTGCTTTGTTGATAAATACCAACGCCCCCCCTTGTCTCCACAGGGTCGGGGAAACCCGGGGAGGGGGCATTTCCCCTGCAAATTTCCCACGGAGTGTTGATCCAAGCTGAAAAGTCCATGCTGACACTACTGCCCTTTCCACCACTTCGCCAAACACGCAAAACAGTTTGTCTGGCTGGCAAATTGCACAGCGGTCCGTGACTGAAACAGTGGCATGCCACAGACGCCACGTTTACCTAACAGCTTTGCAGGGGGGGGCTAATGGGAAAAGCCACACACCTACTTGAAAAAAAAATAAATTTTTTAATAAATAAATGTTTCCTTTTTCCAAAAAAATAATTTTTATAATACATTTTACATACATAAATAAAACAGTGCTGTACAGGGGGGATTGGGGTTTTGGGGAAAAGGGGTGGGGGTTTCAACATTGGCCTTGGGCGTTCCCCCCCCCTGGGCACAGGGGTGTTCCTCCTCCGGCTCCTCCAAAATCCCCTCCCTGGCCGCTCCGGTTTGAGGGATGTTCTATTGGTCTGCTGCCCAAAACAAAGGTGAAATTCGATTAGGCATGTGGGGGCATCCACAAACAGCCCTTTTGAAGGAGGAAACTTTATTGTGTTGTTTGTTGATTGTTGGGGCGGGGGGGAAATGGGAAAAAAAAAGCCAAGGGCCACTAAAAAAAAAAGGGTTTTTCCCCCCCCTTCCCTCCCTGGCATGCCCTGCGTGTCCACGGGGGCTTGGTGGCCAGGCGCATGGCGTCTTCTGCCTATGGAAATGCAACAGTAAATCAGCGTGGGTTCTACTCAGGCAGGGTGCATCCCCCTTTGCGCACGGCCCCCGCCTCAGAGAGCAGGTCTCTGTCTCCGCCAGCTCCTTCCTAAAACAGAGCTACATCTTGGGCGCCAACACGAATGGAAGGGCGTGTCTTTTCCCAGATGTAAGTGGATGTGAGCTTGCTGAAACATCACCTATCTGGGTAAGGTGGCAGTGCTGTTTTGGTAGGTGTGGGGTGTGTGTGTTTGCCAGGGCTCTTCCTTCGCCAGTGAAAAGGTAGCTGCTTTCGGAGTGGGCTGGGGCTTGCTGTTCCACTTGGTCCCTATAGGACTCAGGAGGAAAGAAGGGGCTGCCGGTCCTCTGGCACTGGCTGGAAAGGATGAAAACAGCAGGGAGAGGATTGTGTCATTTTTTTCTTTTGTCTCAAACCAAAAGGGTGTGGGTTTTGTTTAATATCCATTTGTGTTTTATTCCGTTGTTTTGTTGTTGTTGTTGTTGTTTTGTCATGGGGTCTAAGGGTCCCCAGGCCACCTGTTTTTGCTAGCTCTAGATAAGGAGGCACCACCTGCCCATTTCTTAGTGGGGAAGTGGTGTTTGTTTTTTAGCCTCTTGCTGGAAGCAGAATTCCAAGCTGTGTCCCACCAAGGGCTCTCTGCCCTGCACACCCAGGTGGCTCCTGAGAAGGAAGCGGGTGGAGGCCTGGCTCTTCCTTGGCCTCTTCACCCACCCCCTTCACTCTGTGCCAGGCTGTCTGAGACAGAGAGGGCCATTCCTTCTTTCTTCTTCAAGTGCAGGAGGGAGATGGCAGGGTACCTGTGCTGAACCAGCGGGGGGGCTTCCATATGTCACTGCAGCGGGGACTTTCTCCTTGGTCTCTTCTCCCTCTGAGATCGAGGGCCCAGTGGCACAGAGATCAGAAACATTGTCCAGGGGGTGCATTTTCTGTCTCCAGCCAGACAGTTGCGTTCTGCTCGCGTGCAAGACGTAAAGGCATCTTCACTGGAGCTTCTGGACTGCAGATTGCCTACCTAAGTGGGACCGAGTCCAGGGAGGAGCCAGCCCCTGCCCACCACTTCGGGTCCCCCCGGATGTGGCTGACCTCAAGGCCCCCTTGCTTTCCACGCCCAAGTGCAGAGGCGTGGACATCCTGCTGCCATCTCCATGGCCCAGAGGCATCGAGACCTTGGAAATGATCCCGTGAGTGTTTAGCCTGGAGCGGGAGAGGGCGTTGTGGGGTCAGGTTCATGCGCTGTGCTCTCCAGAGGCATTGCCATAAACATTGCCTGGGGTAAAACTGGGCAAACAGACCAATTGTGCCCTTAGGGAGTGGTTGTAAAATTGGGACACAGGGGGAAGGCCCCATCACGCAGGTCCAGCACCCTAACTCC
>CAOLHI010006642.1:0-27526 GCA_948474755.1 Ctenosaura bakeri
TAGCGTTGGCTGTTTGATATTGCAAGTGTTGCTCTGTGGGTTTTGTTTCAGTATTATTTATTAGTTTTTAGATTTCTTCTAGTGGTGTCATATTGCCAGGTTCCTGCAATGGCTGCTGGTGTACCCTCACGACAGTTCAGCTGCACTGTGTGAACTGACTCTTTGTCACGATTGTTCAGTCAATAAATACGATCTAAATTTACTTGCGCTCCTGTATTCTTTACTTTTGCTATTGGAGGCATACTTGAAAACTGGGTGTCTATTGGCAGAGATCTTCTCTGATACCAGAGGTGAAAAAGGAATCAAGTTATTTTGTGATTCTGAGGCCTCAGAGGTGTGAATGCTTTTTCCAGAAGCTTATATTTCAAGCACCACAAAATGTGGTATGTTTACTGTCCTCCCATGGAGAGTAGCGGACACCCTATACACATAACACCTGCTGTGTTGATTCTTACTAAGTTCAAGGAAGTGCAGAGGGCATCAGAAGTGCACATATAGGGCTGTAATGTTTTCATGTTGGGAGGGGATTTCTGAAGCAATAAAGTTAATGGTTGCTCTTTCCCCTCATGCTAGATGATTGATGAGGTGATGACCTGAGCTCTTAAGAAGGACCTTTACCTACTATCAATGAAGCCAGTCTTTAAGACCCGTCCCTATGGCGAGTTGAGCCATTCAGCACTAAGAGAAAACTAAGAAGGAACATTTTAGTAATGCATTTCATTTTTAGCTTCTTTTTCCAAGTTACTAGTTAATTGTACATGGAATCATTTATATCCTCACTGGCAGATGTTCAAGCATCTTCATATGTTTTAAATGATTTTAAGGGGGCAACATATGTAGTATGTAGCAAGTCACAACGTTGGATCTCTCATGTTTTTCTTTCTTTTGATATTTATTTATTTATTTATTTATTTTGGTATATAAGAACAGAGAGGGCCACCATTGTGTAGTGCTTTGAGTCTACACTGGAAGACCTAGTTTTAATCTCCACTTAGCCATTAAAAACAAGAACAAAATCTAGGTGACTTTGGGGAAGTCATACTCTCTAAGCCTCAGAGGAAGGCAGTGACAACAAATCTTGTCAAGAATACTGTATGGAGGGGGTCGCCACAAGTTGAAGTTGACTTGAGGGCGTTTAACAGCAGCAAGTGGGAGCATGCCACAAGTAAGATAGGAGCTGTGGCACTGGAAAGGGGCTATATGCCTGTTTCTCTCCTGCTTCTTTCCTGATACATACCTCCCAAAGCTATTGTTTGCTCTTTGGTTTTCTATATTTTTTCTCCATGGTTGTTCCAGAGCATTTTTTAGGTGCTTTCTATAGGGAAAATGGCACAAAGATGAAGGTTTAATTCTTCTTTCCCTGCAGAATTTATTGAGCCAAATTCAAAGCAATGCCCTTTCTGACTAGTGGCAGTTATGGTGGCATATTACACTATAAGCCATAGCCAGAAATACTTTTTTTGTTGAGCATATAAAGCCTCTTTCTGTCTTCAGAAGGTGTTCAAGATTTTCCTCTTTGTAGGTGATGAGAATTAAACTTCAGGTCATGGATAGTTTTGTATATACTCATCCAAATCTGGATCCAACTACCCTGATATTTTAGATGTGCGGTAGAAGAAAGAAAGAGATAAAAATTTTCAGGTCAGTCAGTTTCAGACAAACTCTCTCTCCCTCGCTATATATATATAAGCTAGAAGGAACAAAAATTCGTTTAATTTATACTGAAGAAGATATGTAAGAGTCACCGAATACAACGATCCCAGTGGAATTGACCTAGTTCTGATGTTTAGGAAAATTTCCCTTGTAACCAGTATTACTAATGTATTTTATATCCCTTTCTAATTTATCTTTATGACAATCCTGTGAGGTAGTGTTTGTTTGTTTGTTTGTTTGTTTGTTTAATATCCTACCTTTCTCCCAGCACAGGGTTCAAGGTGGCTTATATACATTTAAAAACACATTTCAACTAAAAAATTGCTAACACAAGAGTTAAAACAAAATTAAACCAGAGCTCTTTTTTTTTTAAAAAGTTAAAACACAAGTTAAAATAGTTAAAAAAACACATTTGAAACATAATAAAATAGAAGCACAACAGCCCACCCCCAATTAAAAGCTATGTTTTCTACAACATAATAAAAACCAAATGCCTCCCTGAATAAAATGGTCTTTTGTGTTCCAGCTGAAAGACAGTATGCAGGGTGCCTGCAAACCAGAACTCCCAGGGAAAGATGTTTCACAACTTGGGAGCAGCCACCAAGAAGGCTGTCTCCCATGTCCTCACAAAATGTGCTTGTGATAGAAGTGGGACTGAGAGAAAGCTTTCCCCTACAAGATCTTAAAGCTTGGGCAGGCTCATACAGGAAAATACAGTCTTCCAGATAGTCTGGATCCAAGCTTTGGGTTTTAAGCTCATAAATAGCACTTAGATTCTGCCTGGAAATGAGTTGGCAGCCAGTGGAGCTCTTTTAGCAAGGGGAGTATATGCTTCCTATAACCTGTTCTAGTCAGCAACCTGGTGGCAACATGTTGGACCTACTGACGTTTCCAGACAGTTTCCAAAGTCAGCCCCATTTAGAATAGTTTCATTAATCCAAACAGGATGTAATCTAGGCATGTATCATTGTCGCTAGATTTGGTGTTTTAAGGAATAGGCACAGCTGGCACACTAGTTTAGCTGTGCAAACAGACTACAGGTCACTGCCGAAACCTGGGCATCCATTCTCAAGCCATTGCCAGGGAGCAGAACAGTAGTCCCCCAACACCACCTTCTGAGTTCTCCCCTCCAAGACAAACTGGAACCGCTACAGAACATTGCCACAGTTTCTATCCCAGAGAAGTTGATGGTATCAGGAGCCACTGAGAGGTCCAACAGAACCTATAGAGACACATTTCTTCTGTCTAGTTCCAAGTGGTTTAGATGGAATCTCAATAGAGCACTGCAAATTCACCTCCCTGTTCCCTCATGCCCCTGGCCTTGTCTACTGTTTTATGGAGGACTCAGGCAGACAAGCTGGGAGAGGTTTCTCTTTGAGACAAACATTTCCTTAGTCTTTCCGTAGCGTATATCTTGTGCATTAATTTCACAGTATTCAACAAATTTAATTTAGAGCAAGATAATAAAACTCTATTGTTGGCAGCAGCAAACCTGATATTTTCTGCATTATCAACTTAGGGTATGGGATGTGGAATTACACTATAGTGAGAAAGGTTCAGTAGAACCAACAGGGACACACTCTGCCTATCTAATTCCTTGTAATGGTCATCTACCAAGGTAAGCTAAGCTGTCTGTGTTCCATCGCCAGGCCTGAAGCCTGACTGAAATGGATCTAGATAATCCATTTTATCCAGGAACCCTTGGAGTTGGGAGGGCACAACATGCTCCAGAACCTTGCCTCAAAAAGAGATATTGGAAACTGGTTGGTTGTTATCCAACATAGTTAGGTTCAGGGAGGGTATTTTTAGTAGGGCAAATCCCTTCAGCTTGTTTTAGGATAGAATTCTGCCTTGCTGCAGTACGACATTCATTATTCCTGTTACACACTTAGCCAGTTGTCCTCTGGCTGCTTTTATAACCCAGGAAGGGCAAGGCTCAAGTGCACAGGTGGTGGCCCTCACCTCTTCAAAGATTATGTCCATATCATCAAGCTGCACAAATTGAAACATGGTCAACAGCATGGGACAAACAGGAGCCACTATTACCTCTACTAGACCTGTGTAAACCATAGCATCCAAGAGAGAGTGGATCTAAGCAATTTTATCTGCAAGGATAATGCAAATTCTTCACAGTGGGCTGCCGAGTGGTCTGCATTCTGTTCCCGTGGGGCAGATCGTGAAAGGCCCTTGACTACTAGAGATAGCTCTGCTGGATGACACTGCAATGGTGGCAAAGAAGAATGATTTCTTCACTGCCACCTCCACAATGGACTAGGCTTTCCAATGGGCTCTAGCAAGTGTTCGGTTGGACTTGCTCTGAGTTTTTTTTCAATATACTTTCTATTCTCTGTCCTACTCATTTCATTACAACCAGCTTGCTAGTGAGCCGAGGGGGTCGCTTGGTTCTGTTACATGAGAAGGGAAACCATCATGTTAACTTGAGGCCACTGAACTTCATCTGTGCAGATATTTGAACTTATCACTTCTTTGTCAGATATTTGCCAGATATTCTCTGATGCAAATTTGATACTGGTGTTCCTTGTCCTTCCCTTGGCAGCTGTGGGAAATTAGCTTTTAATTGGTAAAGCCATCTTTAGGTGTTCTAAAACTTTGAATCTCTAGTAATCTTTCAAGTCCGTATTTCCTGACAGCCAGGCTAGATACATTAAGGAATCCTGTTGGTGTCCTAAACACGTTTTAGTTTCCCTACAGAAGGGATTGGACATTTTTGTTAAATGTTAAATGTCTGCATCCAGTTCAAATTTTTGTTTAAAAAAACATATTTTTAGAAGATTATACCAAAGAAAAGAAGCCACAAAAGGAAAAGAAATCAAGGAGAAAAGAAAAGGAAAGGGTAGGGAAGTACGTGAGGATATGGATGCTAGGCATATTGATTAATGTAACCTGAGTCTGCAATCAGTTCAAGTTTGCTGAAACCCAGATACACATGTGCCATTGTTCATATAGGTAGGTGTGTGTGTGTGTGTGTGGTTGGGCATGTATATTTGGTGCATGTTTGACTATATATTCAGTTGTGCACTATTGCCATTCAGCACAAAGTTCACATAGTTCAGTTAATGTTTGATCCACCTGTGGAGATTTATACTACCCAAGCCTGATGTAGGATCTCAGTCATTAGGTTCAGATAGTGGTTGCAAGCCTTTTCCACATTCATTTTCTAAGGAACACTTTGGGATGTTTTAACCACTGTTGGCCAAATTTGGGTATTTTCTTCCAAGCAGAGCATAGGCATAAAGTGTTACCCATAAGTGGTTATGATCAGTTATCTCCCCTGAATCCAGTGATCTTAAGCTTGCCTATGCTGGATTGTGACCTTTAGTGAATAGACTTCCACTGTTTGTTAACTTTTCTCAAGGCAGCTCAGAAAATGCTTTTTAAGTGCAGAAGAAAAATGGATGCTGTTGAATGAAAAAGTCCTTAATAAATGTCTGTGTATTAGATACTAATTTAATTTGCATATTGTAAATATAAATATTATACAGTTTGCTTTTGTCTCTGTTAGCAGCATGAATTAGAAAGAACTTTGGGACAGCCTGTTCAACCAAATGAACATGTAAAGTCAGCTTACAGACATTTGGCCTGGTCTCTTGTGACAATTATGTTGAATAGACCATTGACTTAATTTTTTTAATTATACAAGAGCATTTGAAGAATGGTATGATGGATACACACCTAGACTTTTTATTTATATAAATGTTAATTATATATTTTGACCGTGTAGTCATATTACCACATAGATTAAAAGCATAAACCGTTTTCTCATGGTGAATGTTCATTTCGAATTAGAAATAAAATATAGATTAAGTACCCTGACTTTTTAGATCCCCCACCTTCCCCTAGAGAAGGAGTGGTAATTATGTTGTCCTTCGTATTGGCTAAGATGACAAGAGTTGCTGGGCATTGCAGGCTGAAATTCTGTTGGTTGATCCCAACTAGAGTAGACCCACTGAATCAATTGTTGAATGTTCAGTCTACACATAGGTATATCTAACGGATTTAATGACTTCATTCTGGTTGGGACTAACAATGGAATTTAGACCATAGTCTGGAAACACCTAGAGGCTTCTGTGAATCCTCATCCTGAGTTAAAGGAAAAATGTCTTTTATCACTGTTTTGCTATCTCTCAGGTGCTTTCTGTAGCAATGTCTAGCACAGCATTTGTCAACATAGGCTGTGTTTTTTGTCAACATAGGTCACAGGTCATTCTTTGTGCTACTTAATACTTTCCTTACTAGTTCTGGATGAAATATTGTATTGCCCTTGAGTCTTACAGCAGTATAGGATCGTGATATTTTTCTTTGCTTCATTAGTTATGAAGGTTGTTGCTTTTTTATGTCATAGTAAATATTTGTTCACAAGTATTATGGGAAACATGAACTTTGCATCCAGTGAAGTGCTGAAAGCTAGCACCAAAAGGAAATTGCCATTGTTTGAGCTGCCCTATACCTTTTTTTTTATTGTTTTTGTCTCTTCCTGTTTAAGGTATTTAGAACATCACATTATTGGGGGGAAACGGCAGGAGAAAGTGAAGACACAACTTCATGAAAACCCCATAGCCTTCTATTATGTATGGAAACAGAAGAGACAATATTGTGATCCAGCATCCATGGACCTAAATCCAACTGTTAGTCCCTGCATACCTATTTAATCCAGATGTTGGATCCAAACTTGCAAACTTGTGGGCTTTCCAGGCAATGGCTTCTTTCCACGGTATGCTTTCCAAGCAATAGTTTCTCTCATACAACAAATTATTCTGGATTTGTTGTGGAAAGTAAGCATCTTTCCTTTGCATTTAATTCCTTTTTTGGGAAAGTCATGCGTTTTTTCAAAGTAATCTCTTCTTCATCAGTCTAGTTCCTGGGGCAAGTTGTGGACCAACTGGGGCAGGGGGTACTTACTCTGAAATGGGTTAGCTTGCCCTGAAATCCACCCCCAATCAGACTGCAAATTGCTGGGGTCCAGCCTTGAGTCTCATTGAAGGCATCATGTTGTCATTTTATTTATTAATAATATATTTATATCTTACCTTTTCATCAAACAGCTTACAAAAATTAAAATGCATACAGATAAATGAATATGGAAAATAGAAGAAGAATGTAAACTTTTTTTTTTGTTAAAATGCAGTAAAACTTTCCACAAAATGGGGAAAATTTAAAAGAAACTGTTTAGGAAAAATATTCAAAAGAAAGGTCAATAGAACAGCACACTATCAAAAGCCTTTGTAGGTAGTTCCTAAAAGCCTGTTGAAGTAAAAAAGCTTCCAGTAAGGGGAAAGCCATCCTACACTGCCCTTGGGAGGAAGTTCCGAAGTCTGAGAGCAGCCACTGAAAAGGTTCCCTCCCTTGTTCCTACAAGATGTACCTCAGAAGGGGGAATAAAAAAAGGATCTCCCTTCTCTCTATATTATTCTTGCTTTTCCAGCTTTTCAGAAGGGTAGCTCTCACAAGCAAGTAAATAGTAATGCCGGGAATGGTAATTATTTGTTTTGTGGTGGTGGCGGCTGCTGGCAGAAGCAAGTTACTTTTCAAGGTAAATGTGAACATTTTGAGCTAAATTAATGAACTGTTGCAGTGAAAACTTCCATAAAAGGCTGCTGGTTAATCCCCCCCCCATTTTTCTTATTTCATCCACTCATGGAGCCCCTGAAAGTTCACTGTGGAATTTATTTATTTATTATTTATTTAACCTGTGTATTTTTATTTACAAGTAAGCTAGTAGGTTTTGTTTCCAAGGATGGTAGCCTTGTGTGCCTGAATGTGTGCCAACTGTGCATATCCAAGCCCAGCAACGTAATAAGACCCTAGAGTCATGATATTTGAATGCAGGGATGCCAGTGTAAATGCCATTCCAGTTTAGCCACTCTTTAGGGAGCAGCCTCCATTTCGTTTTTCCTCTTGTACTATCTTGAATTCCCTGTTTGCAAAGGATCCTCAGGTGGCTGGTGGAGCCATCTTTCTTGAATGATTTGTGCTACCACAGTGAACCAGGTTTCCTGGGTACTATGAACTAAGGTGTTTCTTGCTAAAGAGATCCCTCTGATGTTTACGTCTTTTCCACCTCACTGACTTTATTATCAACATACGCATCTTCCTTAGCCTAATTACAGTGATGCTTTCTTCAGTGTTTCCTGTTCTGAGTTACTGGTATGTGCAGCTCATTCATTATTCTTTCCAAACAGTTGTGCTGTATAAAACATGTGCTAATTAGGGTAGGCTAGCAGGTGCTGAAGTGCTTTAGTTCCACCTTATTACTTCCCTGGGTTTACTTCTTTATACATTTTCCTTAATGTCGCTCAACTGTGGATTGTTTTTGTGAGTCACTACACAGTATGGTAGGATTTACTTCTGTCTTCTTTTTCACTGTCATCTGAAAAAGACAGACGAGACATTTTCCTTACTATCACCCTACTTTATCCAGTCTATCTCTAGAGATTCTACAAATTTTTCCTATATTCTGTATCGTAGTCTAATATAACAGTTCAGAATTTAGAGAGGATGTGAAAGAAGAGAGAAGGTAACCAGATAAGAAAAGAAACTGATGTCCACAAATGAGGTTAGTGGAACTCTTTTCCCCCTTCCAAGGGCCATAATGTGTCAGGGGCCACATGCTGACTGTAGATCTGAGGAATGCTAGGAGTAGGTGGAACTAAAACCAGAAGTAGGCTACCCTACCTTCCTTTCTCAATCTTTATCTTCTATGCTTTTCCCCCCACTTCTCTCCATTCTGAATAGATAGCTCTTCCCAGGGGAATGCGGTAATTGCTCCCAGAGGATGGCAAATTGCCCATTCCGATCTAGGAGTCCCCCAGATCTAAAAAAGTCCCCCAGATTTAAGGCTGTTGTTTTCATCTGCAGAAGTTTGAAGGAGTGGCATATCATAACTACATAAAATTACAATTATACTTTGTAAAAGGGATTCATTGATCAGGTGTGTGTGAATATATCCTGAACTTGTAGATATAATAACATTGATTGTAAATATGTATGACAGAGCCAGATTAGGGGTTAACATTACAAAACTCTGCTTTGAAGCCAAAGATGCAGTTCTGAATGGTCTCCCCTGTCTTCCTCAATATGAGTTGAGCAGTGGTGTGCAAAACTGAAACTTTTGCTTATGGCAAACATAATCTGGAATTAATTGCAAAAAATGAACTAGCTCCATCCAGGAGGATAAAAAGCATAATAAATGTAAGTGTCGTTGCTTATTTTTCTTTCTCTGTAAACGTGAAAGCTAAGAATGGAGAAATATGAGAACAAAATCCTTAGTATTCTAACAACATCATGGTCTGCATTATGCAACAGACAAATCAGCCTGTTTCTACTTTATGTTAATTTCATTATCTTTTCACTTATAATCCTTTTCCATCCCATTTTTGAAGTATCCTTAAAAAAAAAACCTGAATGCAAAGAAAATTACAGTTAACAACTGATACAATTTTCCCCCTCAAAACATCCATTTTAATATGTATTTGATTTTTGTGTTTGTGTTGAGAAGTCCATCTGAATATTTAGAAAATGTGAAAGTTAATAATTCATTTCCAGTCTATATTCCGTCTGAGATTTATGGATCAGATGAGCTTGTGTTGGCATTCTCAAGTGTATGATTCATCAAGCATCCCTAGTCTACCTGTTGTAGATTATCTTGGGCCGCTCTTACTTTGCAAATAGAAAAGAAAAAGATTTAGTCCTGTGAACACATGCAAGCAAACCTCCATTCATTCATATAACCCAAACATTATTGCATACAAGAAGAAACTGCACTGCAGTGAGCTATTAAGAAGATACCTAAGATTCTGCTGCTTATACAGACATGTAAACTATCCTTCCTTCCTTCCTTCCTTCCTTCCTTTCTTTCTTTCTTTCTTTCTTTCTTTCTTTCTTTCTTTCTTTCTTTCTTTCTAAAGGTTTAAGTAGAAGAATGTAGGAAGAACCATGTTTGATCAGACAAAATCCCTGTCTGGTCTAATATTATTTTTTTACAATGGCCAGTCAGTTGCTGTTGGAAAGCCCACTAACAAGACCTCAGTGCAGCTGCATCCTGCACCATGCAGCTTCCTAGCAGCTGGTATAAAGAGATGTAGTGCCTCTGATATTCTTATAATGATTAGTTAGAATGTACTTATATATATAAAAAAATGTTGTTGTTGTATACCTTCAAATTATTTCTGACATATAGCTACCCTAAGACTAACCTATCACAGGGATTTCCTGACAAGATTGTTGGGACTTAAGCTACTCTTGACTAACACAAGTCCAATTGATTCTGATATATATCAAGCACGATTTAAGTTTCAGATCTCGTTCCCTGTGGCACCCATCCAACTTTGTTGAACACTCTTATCAAGCCAAGATTAAACATGTGACAGACTGCATAGGCAGTTCCCTGCCCCGAGTGGGCATCAACTGTACCTGTAAGGTTTAAGAAAACCTGAAGTTTTAAAAATTGAAACGTTCTCATTTTCACTTATGGCACCGTATAGCATATGGTGCAACATAGCTTGAAAAATTTGTAGGTTAGTGACGAATAAACAATATGGTGCAACAATATTTTCTGTGTTATGTAGTAAGTTAGATATGGACAGAAAGTAAAGTTTTAAATATATAACAGAACTTCAGCCCCTCACTCCATAAATTAACTCGAGGCAGTTAGCACTTTGCAGGAACTGTTTTCAATCAATAAGAACCAAATAGAAATAGAAAATCAGATATATTCAGATATGATAAATGTTTTAAAACATTTTAAAGATTATCATTTTACTCAATAAGAGCATTAGAAAACTGATTTTAATTTTTGTAAATGAACAGCCTGTACGTTGACTTCCTTGCCTACCACACATGCCCAGTATGAATAAGGAAGATTGTGTGCATTTCTTGTTGTCACTGTGTGACTTCAGGTTGTTTCCAACTTAAGGCCAATCCTAAAGTGAACCTGTCACACTGTTTTCTTGGCAAGATATGTTCAGAAGAGATTTGGCATTGCCTTCATCTGAGATCGACAGAGTGACAGTTGCCCAAGGTCACCCAGTGGACAGTCCCATTCCCTTGCTTGTGTAAATAAACCTCTTCCTTCAAAAGTGAGAGGCCAAGGGCTTTCTCATCTAATGCAGGCAAATCTGTGGACCTGTTTTTTGTCACTGAACCCTGGCGGGGAGGTCTGAACGAACTCCTTTCCCCCAAAAAACAGATTTTTAAAGGAGTGAATTGGTACTCTTGGAGGCTTCAAGAAGAAGCCATTGAGCTTCTTTAAGGAGCGATTGGCTGAGGAGGTCAGAAAAAAGAAATCCAATGAATCTGAAAGATCAAGAATCATAAAAAAGTCTTGAAGGGTTGCATCTGGCCCCAGAGTCACACTTTGCCTGCCTCTGCTCTAGAGATTCTTACATATAACCCCTGGAGCCATGACTCTTGAACCCATGGTGCAGTTATGACCACTGTTCAGTTATCATTGATTCCATTCATTCCATTTCAAAGTATGTAGAAGAGGGAAAGACAGAAGGAGGAAGGGGCAGTGCAGATGTTTTAGAAACTGGATGTCAACAGCAGTTTAAAATTCTAAAGGCTTTTTGTGATTTTTTTTTTTGTAAAGCAAAAACTCTTGAAGAGAGAAAAGAACAGGGCAATTTGTAATCCCTCCCCCTGCCTGAGAGTTGATTATGTGTGTGTTTGAAGATTTAGTTAATTGGTAAGTAGTATTTGTAAAAGAATTTATGACTTGAGAAGTGGGGAAGAAAAGCCAAATGCTTTTGTTTAAAGATGAAGTGAACTCATCGATTGGAAAGTGCTGATTCACTTCTATAAAAAGTATAATTAAGTAAGTCTTTAATCTGCACTGTATTTCGTGATCATGCAATCAAGGTATAATTATGGCTTTAAATGTTCATGTAGGCTCTCCATACCATTTTATAATTCCATAATTATTGGTGTTAACAGTTCATAGTGTGAGGTCATTAACTCTTTCTTACTGTTAGCCTTTCCAGACAACTGAAATATTCTCAGTAAAGAAGAATTTTCAGAAATTTTCTAAGGAAATTTCTTGGCTTGAAAGGTGTCCTTCCAAATGTGACCCTTATACTGGGGTGTCATGGGCTGTTTCATTAGATAATGACTGTGTTGTATAATTTGAAAGCAAGGCTTACTGATTAATGATGACATCTCTGTAATTCATTGAATAACTGATTTCTTGAACTTCCTTTCTACCTAATCTCTTGTTCGCTTTTAAAAAATCATTTCTTGTATTTCATTAATGTTCTGTCCTTCAAGGTGTTGTGGTCATTCATTAGAAACTGATGACACTTAGTACTTTGCAAAGTGCCACTCCAAACGGAGACATAACTGTATGCCTGTCTCCAAGCCAAACCTCCATAAATCTTAACAAAACTGTCATAACAAGGGCCAACGTATACATTTCATAGAATCAAGTACAGAACTTGAGTACAGATCTTAGGAAAGATATTTTTTTGGATGTGCAAACTGGGGAATTCTGGGAGTTGTCTGAAAAAGTAACTTTTCCAAGCTCTGATCAGGTAGGAAGACTTTTCTGAATTGTATTACTTAGGTATGTAGAAGATGGGATAATTTTGAGTGCTGTCCATACCTTCGCATATGGGAAGGATGGCTGGACTGAACCCTTCTTATTGATGTGCTAGTTTTCAATGGTCACAGTGGTTTATTTATGGAAGAACACGGAAATACGCACTCACACTTTTAGTCCATGAGTGATGCAGCCCAGGAAAAGCCCAACCCTAGTTCTACTGAGTATAAACTGGTCCTAGTCAAAAAGGGCCAATTTTACCAGCACTGTTTATTACTTATCTAATCATGTGCAGTACAATAGGATTATTACATAATGTGAAACTCCCTCTAATGAACATGCAGGGTGCAACTAAATACTTTCTTTCTGTTTGTATGGAAATGTTATACAAGCCTTTACGTAAGTAATTTAGTAACTCTTTATGACTTTGTTATTCTGGGTATGAGTTGTCCTGATTGTTTTGTTAGTTGAACATGGTTCAATTAATAAAACAAGTAACTGGAAGGAAGAATTCCAGCTCTTGAACATTTTCCCTTAGTGTCTTGTTGGATAGGAAACAAAATAATTTCAGTCCTTCCTGCTTTTAACGCTTTTCCCATGCTTCCTCTTTTGTCTTATGGGTGAACATATTAGTGCCATAGTACCACTCCACACTATGCACAGAAGGTAACAGTATTTGAACAGGAGACATTGTAGGATTTTGTTTTGAAACAGCTTTTATTGATCACATATAAATTACTTTGGGAACTTTGTTGGCTAAAGTGAAATCAAGTGGAGTATTTCTAGATCTCCCTCACATCTGTGCATGAATAATTAAATGTGAATACATATGACCAACCTAATATATATTTAGATATTGTGCTGCGTGATTACTTGACTGTGTTACTATAAAATTGGGTTTGAATGTTGGACTATGAGCCTGGAGACCAGGATTTGATTCCCCACTTGGCCAAGGAAACCCACTGGGCGGCCTTGGGAGCATCACACACTGTCAGCTCCAGAAAACCCTGTGATAGGTTTGCCTTAGGGTTACCATAAGTCAGAAATAACTTGAAGGCACACGGCAACAATATCAGCAGATATTCTGAAATATGCCTACCCTGACATGTGGACCAGCGGTCCTCGCATACTACACATTTGTAGTACTTTGATTCCACTTCAACCTGACATGGCTGCATCCTGTGGAATCTTGGGTGTTGTAGTTTGGTGAAGCAGCAGAGCTCTCTGGATGAGAATTCTAAATGCTTCACCCTAAACTGCAGGCCCCTGGATTCCATACGATGGAATGATGACAGTTAAAGTGGAATAATTGTGCTATAATTAGGGAATGTGAAAGGGCCCAGGTCATTCAACTGAAGAGGTATTCCTTCTGAATGGTTGAGTTTCAAGATAAGCTTTTTAGCAAAGAAAGAAAGAAAGAGCATGAACTGTCTTTCCAGCTTTTCATATATGATTTTCAGATATCCAAATTCAGATTGGCTATTCCAAGTGCTGTTGTATATTTTGAAATATTTAAATCTTTGCAGTTATTGTAAGGTATTTTAAAAATAATTGTTGTGCTTGCACATTTGCTCTTTTAAAGTAAAGAAATTGTTATATCTCTGTGTTACAAGGAGCAGCTGAGGGAATTTTTTTAACTTTAAAGAAAGAAATTAACATTATACTGATTATTTTACACAATCCTTCTTTTTAATACAGAAGTTAGAAAATATTAACCAGCCACTTCCCTAAACAAAGAACAGGAAGTAATAATAAAATACTGGTGGAACAGGCAGAATTATCTATCAGAATGCTATGAACGGGATAGTGATTCCTGTATTTGTGGCTTTTGACTGCAGAATTAGCTTCAAGGTTTTTGTACCAGAGGTTGGAGATGCCTGTTTCAGAGAGTAAGTAGAAGAAACAAACTGCACAATTATAGTACTATGATTCTACTTTCATTGCTGTATTTCCATCCTGTAGAATCTGGGATTTGTGGTTTAAGGAGTAATATTTGGAATTTTCAGTCAAAGATTTGCAGTACCTCTACATGCCCTTGGATTCCATAGGACAGAGCTGTGGCAGTTGAAGTGGAAGCATAGTGCTAAAATTGCATAGTATGAAAGGGCTCAGGATCTTTGCTCTGTGGCATGATAATCAGTCAGTTGCACTGTCAGCATAAGCAGTATGAAACATGATGGAATGCACATTGTGATTCATTTAAGAGGTCGACTGATTTCCCTAAATTAGTAGCATGGTAAATTGGTCACCTATATCCACCCCAAGATTAGGGAATCACGGTTCAAATCCCTATGTAGTCAATGAGGTCAGTAGGTGATTTGTGCCAGGCTTAAATTACTCATGAGATTGTTGTATGCAAGTATCTAAATATGTGGGAGGAACCACAGTGTTCTAGAGAGGAAGGGCAGGATAAAAGTGTAATCAGTAAAATAAATAACCATGAGAGAAGGAGTGATTGCATCACCATAAGTAGATGTTCTGGGATTCTCAACAGGCTGAATGTATTATTTTCTATTCCCTGACACTCCCTTTGCCTTAGAAAAGACAAAGTGGCTAAGTAGAACTGTTATTAAAGTGTATTCATCTTTTACTGAATATTTGAATGAAACTAATTTCCCAAAGTTCAGTATGTTCAGATCAGCACATTGAAAATATTGCCCTTAAGCTGACAGGGAAAAGATTTTGATTAATTGGTGGATATATTTTAATATGATTGTCTTTTAGAAAGCCATGAAACAGCTTTCAGAATGAGAAGATATTATAGAAGTTGATTGGAAGTCAAAGAAAATATGCTTGCACTTTGTGGGATTTTCTTCATGATCTCCGTGACTCACACAAATAAGGTTTACTGTGCCTGTGCAGTGCATCATTTTGAACCTCTAAAGCTGTTATGTTTTGGTGGTAGCCCCTCCTCCTCTGGTCCATGTGGCCAGCCTGAATCCTGCTCAGACTCTCAGTTCCTTTTGTCTGGTGCAACATCATCTGTTGGTGAACTGTATCACTTCATTTTGTAGTTTTTTGGCTTTTGACTTTTGGACTGCATTTGTTTTTAACTCCTTGAATCTTGCTTTGGCCTATTGGACTTGATTTAGGGCCACAGGGGTTATGAATGGTATATGTCTTATCATGGACATTCATAGTACTATTGTGCAGTCGCACCCTGTCTTCTGAATTTGATTATAGAGAGTGGGAGCAGGATTTGCACTGTTTCCATGGTTTGAGGCAATTTTACCATCAATGGGACCCACTTTCCTACTGATGTAGTTATGATGAGCCACTTTACCATTGAGGTAGTCCATGATAACACTAGTGTAGTTGGCATAAACATTCATACCCTGATTCAGTGCCTTCATCTTCAGTATCAAGTAGCCACAATCTCCATGTCAAGAGCAATGGGTTGCTAAATCTCCTTTGTCATGTGCCCCACTCTAACTTTGCATTCAGTTCAGCTATCTGAACCCACTATTCACTAGACACCACTACTAGTGCCTCCTGAATTGTTTCTGTCCTTGGTTTCAGTACTTCTCCTTCTCTTCTCATATTAGTAGACATCTCATCTGTGATTCATCACCATTGGAGGATTTAGATTTAGACTTTTCCTTCACTTCTTCAGGCATGCTACCAATGAGTTCGCCTCTTGCCACCCTGAGAGAGCATGAGTGGGTTTTGCCAACTGATATTCCTTCACAGAACAGATGATGTGGATGGCATGGGTGCTAGAACTCTCCTGCAGAATTGCTAATTACAAGGCTTGTCAGGCCATGTATCAGCAAAACTTCTGGGAGAGGATGACACCATTCTTGGCCAAGTTATCTGAAAATAACTTGCAGGCGGAGACCCACAGTCAAGCTGCTCAAACAGCTGAATACTGTATGGTGTGTGGCTGACTGCAGCAGGAAGATGCTGGCGGGAGTTTTCACACTATGGAGACATGTGATTCCATTCATCTGGATTGTCACATCATGAACAACTATAGAAGACCTTCTGTTTGATGAGGGCAACCTCTTTAATATGGAGATAGATGACAAGTTAGAGCATACTCATAAAATGTGTACTACTACCTGCAAATTTGGATTCCAGCCTCTTCTCCAGTTGTCTTCCTGATTCCATTTATGGATGATCTAGACAGTCCTCGGGCCCTAAGTGGTTGTTCAGCCCTACAGCTTCCAGACATTCCTGATGTTCAGCTCTCCCACTGTCTTTTTCATGAAGGTAATCAGTTTTTGCCAAATACCACCTACAGTGTTAGTGAAAGAAATCTAGTGACCAAAGCAAGCAGCATCTTTGACAAATCTATTAAATATGTCACCCCTCTCCCTCTCTTTGGCATAGGACTACAAGATTACCACCATGCAAAACTATCATTTGTGTTGGGTTTTACTAAAAGCTCATTTTGAAATGAAAAATTCATTGTGCTTTTAAAAAAAAATGAGATTCTTTGTGAATTGCACCTTAAAATTTGTGAAATTTCATTTCTTTACAAACTTGAAATTGTGTGGAAAATTTTTGAAAATGATTTTATTGATTACATCTGTATATACCAACAAAAGTATGATTTTGGAGATATCTAGGAATTACAAGGGAAATAGTATACATTTAATATTGGAACCTGAAATTATGATCTCTGCTTTGTGAGGTGAAGCAGGAAAGCTATTTTTCAATTGTTTCATTGAAATTTCTATATAACGATTAATGGCGATTTACAACATTGCTTCTTTACTCCTCCCACCTCAGAAATGTAGCTGAAGGAAAAGGGTCAGAAACTTTTCATGATCAGTAGTCAGGTACAAGTTAGGAGCCAGGAATGGGCAGTTCAGGTAAAAGACAAACAAGATCAGGAAAGGAACCAGAAGGTGAGAACCAGAAAACAGGGCAAGAATCAAGAGCACACACAAGGCCAGGAACACAATAGATCAAGTTGACGTTGTTGCTCAAAGTTCTGCAAAGACTAGAGATGTGAAGGCTCAGGGGGAAAAAAGGAAAAATTTGGAAAGAAATTGGCTTTTTTCCATTTTTTCTTGATGCCTTTTTTGTTTTGGAAAAATTGAAAAAAACGAAGAAAATTGATCACAGAATGTTTTATTTTAGCATGATGCATAAAATCTTTAAGACAAAGTGTATATATATTCTCCAAATCATTTCTAAAAACTATGTACAGTATCGATATGGTAGAGACAGAAAAGTTAGCATTTTCATTGAAAAATAAACCTATCCAGAACTTTGAAAGGGAATGGAAAGGAATTTTAGAATGGATAAACATTTAAAAGTATATGAAAGCAAAGAAAGAGATAATGTAATTGTTTTCTGTTCTGTAAAATGTAACTGTTATTCTTTCTTTTTCTTTTGGTAAATGGAAACAAAGAAGACTCAACTGGAGTAAAATAATATGGAAGCAGGGCGGAGGGTGTGATGTATCCGGTAATGGGGTATATCCATTCTGTTTTTTATGCAATGAAACTTTTAATAAAAACATTTTAAAAAATTAAATTAAATTAAAACTATGTACAGTATTCAGATTATTCTAATTTCTGTGCACTGAGGACAAGCAAGTCCTAGGTAACAAACTGAACTCTTCAATGCACGAGCAAGATGCATTTCTTCCTTTAGGGGGCACTTAGGGCCTTCCTCCTCCCCTCCATACACTTCCCCCCCTCCATTCTTTTTATGCAAATGATTGCTTTATGTCTATTTGATACTGTGGGGAGGAAATATAAACAATTTTCTTTGTTACTAATGTTGATGATTTTTTCTGGTTTTTAAATTTTGTATATATATTATATAAGAAAGATAGATAGATAGATATTGCCTGCTCCACATACTAGCAAAACCAAAGAGGTTCTGTACAGTTCAGGATATTGTTGTTCCATTTATGACAAATAAAAATAATAACAAAACAAAAGCAAATTCCATTTGTAATAATTGTTTGAATACACTGTATTTTAATATACCAATTGTGATAATTTTAAGCCAAATCAAATTGTACATAGTCATATTTTATGTTCGCAAAGTAACAGAGCGACTTTCAATCTGTAAAAGGTGCTAAAGTTGCATTTTTCCATTTTTTAAAAAAAATTCCATTTTTTCTTTCTCTCTCTCTCTTTTTTTTTTTTTTGGAAAAAAACTGAAAAGAAACTGTTTTTATTCCCCATGGCTTCAAAATTTCTGGAAATTTTACATCTCTAGCAAAGACAAGAAGTCCTCAAACATTTCATCCAGCTCAGGAGGAATCAGTGGTGAATCCTGGCAGTTCTATAGCAAGGGTTGGTAGTCTGCAGTTCTTGACATCCTTCCTTCTAGAATATGTATGAAGTGACACGTGAGCACTGTTGGAGATCATCATGTTGCCCACAAGCACTGCATTGTGCAAACACAATTTTAAAGAATGGAGATCATTCTTTGGTTCAGTGCCAGTTGGATGAAATTATTCAGTGGAATGAACACCTTGACAGCAACTGTGAAGGGGTGTTTATCTACAGATAAATGTCAGCTTAGTTACAGTGCAGCTTAATTGCACTTTAAATTCTGATGGGCATGATTGTATGGAAGGATATGTAGCCTTCTCAAATTATGGTAGCCATGCAGAAACCTACAGAGCTTTTCTTCAACCTGAGAAAGAACCATGTTGGTAGGCATATGAATTTGCTCATGGATCATTTCAGTTTTACACAATTTTACAATTTTGACACAGTAGCCAAGTAACAACACAAGTAAACTGTTATGTTTCTGTTGGTAGCTGGAACACTTTACAGTAGCTCATAGTTTTGGTTGCTTGATACTGACATTTCCAGATAGGGATATGCATCCAGTTGTATAAAAAAGCTGATCTCAGGTTTGTGTTTTTTTCAGTATAGCATGCTAAATATACTATACACATAATAATAACAGCTTTAAAAACCTTAGGCTTTATGTTGGACAATAGCAGTTTCCTTTGCTGGTATGTAATTTGACCACACAGACCTGTATGAACTGCTAAGATAAGTATAGCAGTATGAGCAGGTGTTGAGAAAGTATGGACTCCAGGCCACACAGAGTCCCCAAGCTCACTCTTGTGGCTCCTGTAACCACCACGCAGCAATCTCTTGAGCCCTCCATTTAAAACAAAATGGCATGATTGCTATTCATTTTTCTTGAAAACCCCACAAATATATTAGTTATCTTCCAAATCCCCTGATTTTCAACTGGATGAGCCAAAAATTGTAACAGAAAGTGATGTGCTGTCAATTGCAGTGCACTTGGAGGCACTGATGTTGACTGTAGAGAAGAGTTGTGGGAGTGAAAATTTGCTCGCCTTCCCATGTAGTTTCTCGTCTCTTGCATCCAGGCATTAGACCAAAGGACAACTTCCTCTCTAGCTCACTATATTTAGCTCATTTATTATTCTGTATTCTTTAAAGAGATGGGAAAATGTAGAACCAAATATCTATCACTTACTAGTTTTTGGAGAGTGGGGAATTATGCAGTCCTAAGCCTCTGTTCCTGTATACTAAGGGAACTTCCAAGCCAATAGTGTGCAAGAATATGGGTTTGCTTGAGATGCTGCCTCCATTTCTGCTGTGTCTGTAATTATTTCTGCCACAAGATCTAAAAAACTGATCTATGGTATTGAGTCATGAGCAATTTTATCACTCTTGGATCTTCTTGCTAGAGCCGTGTGAAATAATAGCTAGAGTGCAGAAGTTCTGCTTACGCTGTAGGAAGATTGTAAAACCTAATTTCATCAGTAGAGGAGGATGCTAAACAATGACAATATGGAAGGGAACAAGCCGTTCTGCATCAAAAGGAAGTATGAATTGATTACTTAGAAAGCCACTGATTGGATTTGTTATTTTGGTCTCTTTTGAATGTTCATATTTTTACTTAATGAGCTGATCATGAACAAACATTGTGAGCTGTATGGGTGGTCTATGCAAGCAAGGTGTGGGAAAAACAGGATTTTTGATTAGTTATAATTCATGTTTTGTCAAAACAGGAGACAGTGATTAACAGCTTCAGAAAAAGGCAGGATATGAAGCTTGGCTTAATATTTTTACTTGGTTCAGTGTTTTGATTTGTTCCAGAATATTCAGCCAAGATGCAAATATCTGAACCACTCCATTGAAACATTCCTGCATAGAGAACCTCAAATGAATCATACAACCCTTTGTTCCCATACCTTCTTCACCAACTCATTGTGTCATGCTTGTTCCACTGATTTTTGTGGAGTCTGAACATACTGTGAATGCGTTCTGTGTGTGGCAAAAGCTAGTAAAGATGAATATCACATTTTAGATGGTAGCAATTCTACCATCATTTTTTTTTACTTTATTTTTACCCTGCCTTTGCCCCAAAACCCAGATCCAAGGTGACTTACAAATCAAAGTATGTAGAGTACAGTTAAAAGTTTGACATTACATGTTTGAAAAGGTAGACATTAGAACAGAATTAAACTGTTAACATTAAAAATACTTGAAAAGGTACAATTAAAATGATAAAAAGCAACAGTAATATTGATGCTTATTTCAGTGTGATGTTGATTATAGCTACTACCAGTTTTCTGTGCATTGCAGCACAAAGTTTCTGGAATGGATTCTGGTTTTGTTTACTCAGTAGCCTGTGGCATCTTGGCTCTCTGCCATATCTAATCTATTTACATTGTTAAAATGATGAACGCAGCATCATAATAATTATGTGACTCTTGACTTTCATATTGAAATAAGCATGATATATATAATCACCCAGTCATAGTTTCGTATTTGGAACTGTGGATGCTATGTTGTGCTGAGAAGATGTGAATAGAGTTAGTCCATCTTTTGGGCAAGAAATTACATTTTATATTATTTTTATAAGGCATACAAAAACAACAAGATACAGTAAAGGTCAAGATCTCCCTTGTATATATTCATCTTGATAGAAACTTGGATGTTCTGGGTCCTATTTAGAAATGATTTTTTAATGTGTTTAGTTTATGCTCTGAAGTGGAAGTGGTCTTGAAATATCTGAACTACAGCATGCTGTGACCCTGAAACATTATAATGTTTCTTGCCCACAGTGAAAAACAAATGGCTTTCTTTGTCAAGTAAACAACTATGAGAGCTGTTTTTGCAGATTTATAATATAAGGTACTTTAGCTCACTTTCATTTCCCTTGTAAAGTTGTCAATGACAGTTGTGTTGAACTGTGTGCCAGATTTGCAGTTTTGTATCTGAGTTTGTAGGAATTCAGAAGCTGAGTATTTTTCAACCATGGCACAGGTTTTAAGTGTACTCAGCTTCCCGTCCCAGAATCTCATTATCTTTCAATCATGTATTGAGAGCTGTATTATTATTATTCCTCTTCTTCCTTTTAGTGTAATCTAGTAGATTGAATCAATTATGATGTTTCCTCATAACTCCAAAAGATACTAAATTGAGATAATTGGAACAACTCAGTTGAAACTCTCTGAAGTGTTATGAGTTCAGAAATTTTTATTTTTATATACATGTACACATGTGTGTATGTGAGGTACAGGTGTGTAGCCAGTGTGTGTGTGTGTGTGTATTTAAAATGGCAATTGTAACAGTTTTCAAAACAAGGTCCTCCTAATACAACAGATTATATGCTTAAAAATAAAATAAATGAATTTGGGGCACACATTTTCCCCAAACTCCTGTTTCTGATCTTTTTAACTAGTCTCTCTGTAGCTTCAATATGTGTGACTGCACTTATTAGCTGCTTTCTAACTGGTAATTTGGGAGTATGTAATCTTTCTTTCAGTGTTCCCATCTGAAATTATGTATTAACTTCTGGGGCTGGTTGTTTTGCAGTTTGCTTCCTGTGAGGGTTTTAGATTTAATTGCTTCCCATTGATTGTTACTAGCAGTTTAGTTGTAGTTACCTCCTTTGGAAACCTTTGTGTTAAAGAAAGAGTTGTCTTATTTTGTTCTGTGTCTACTGGCCTTAATAAATGACCTCAAGGTTCATTTGTAAGGCATCTTGAGTCTCAGTAGTGGGCAAAGAGTGGGATAATAATTAATAAAATTTGTGATAAATATTGTGGTAATTTCATAACTTCTCACTCTAATTGTGTACCCTTTAACTGTCCTGATTTTCCTTAACATTTTAGAGCCATTCATCATTGCATTTGGATGATACCAGTCTATATTCCTTAAATGTAATACACTTAAGGACATGTTCCCTGGTGTTATTTTGTGATAAAACATTTTCTCTCATTTGGTTCAGTTGTTTTCGATAAGGGAACAAAGCTACTCTCTCTTGCCTGTACGCTTTATATATTCCATTGACTGTATTAATTCCAATGACTTTTCATGATGCTGCATAATAGAAATAAGCATTCTAATTTGCTTGGCTTAATTTAATCATTTTGTCACTGTGGACATGCATTTAAACAGGCCTGTAATGGATATTACTATACTAATTAAGTTCTCCCAGTCCCATACATTTTTGTCTTCTGCATTTTTTGGTCATGGAATTACTACATAAAAATGGTAATACTAAAAGCTGTAGTAATGAATAATATGTGTGAGAGATCTTTTCCCAACTTATAAATGGCTATTAAATGGGTCATGTAAAGATACCTGTTCCATTCTGTTTTGGAATCAGGTAGTATTTTCTGGCTATACACCTGTACCTCCATGCCTGTGAGTAAGTCCTGCTGAACTCAGCAGGATCTGTATTTGAGAGACATGGAAAAGGTATACTAATAGGATTAGTACAGGATACACTATGAGGATTAGTTTCCTTAGGCCATTTCCGCACTAGACTGTTATACTGCTATTATTCCATTTTCAACATCCTATGGCATCCTCAGGTTTGCAGTTTAGAGAGGTCCCTCGAGGCCACTCCCTAAACTGGAAACCGCAGGATTCCATAGCATGTTGAAAGTGGAATAATAGCACTGTAACAGTCTAGTGCAGAAATGGCCGTAATGAAAAAGGATGATTCTGGAACTAGAAAAGGTTTCCCCCCCTCCTAGTAAAAGGCAGTCAGATGTCAATTGTGCAGTAATGACAATACATTTGGCCCTCCATTTTCACAGGGTTAAGGGCCTTCCCATCCCATCCTGTTCTGTGTTCCCATCCATGAGTAAGCAGGTGTACACATGTACCCTCCTCTTCTCCCATTCTCTTCCTCTCTCCCACCCGTGTGAGTGAGCAGATGCGCACACATACCTTCCTCTTGTCCCATCTCTTTCCTCCAGTAATCTGTGAATAATCAAAACTGCAAATGCTTAATCTGCAAATGTGTAAGACCGGCTGTACTTGTTCCCACTCATAGTTTTCTCTCTGCTATGGGAGAAAACAAATATTTATATGCAGTTTTTGCCCAGCATTCACATATCCTGTAGTATTTTAGGAAATTATTCGGTACAGGAATACATGTGAGTGTTTTTGGAAATACTTTCTGGCACAAAAATTAAGTTGTTCCATTTTAAAAAAAGTACTTTCTAAAAGCATCTTTTTGTACATTCCCCCCTACAAAAATGGTGTGTGTTTCTTGGAATGAAAAATATTTTTTTTAGGTAAAAAAAAAGAGTGTATTTCTGCACAGATTAATTTTTCTTTTTCTTTTTTTTAAATTTATTAAAGTTTCAACAAATAAAACAGACAATTATCTCTGCAATGTTTACATGCAATATTATTTCTTCTTCCTTTCCTTTCTGGGTTACAATTATTAATATTTCCTCTATTTATTATACCACGTATCGCAATAAAATGTTAGTAATCAATGATTCGTTAGTTCCTGCTATATTTCTCTACTTTACTTATTACATGATATTTCGATGATTATTACCCTGTATAGTAATTGATATCATGAATTATGCATTGCCTTCTGTCTACACCCAGCCCAAATCTGTAACAATCTTCCACTCTTTATTAATATCTTCGTTTGATTTCCCTTTTAATCTTTGTGTAAGAATGTCTGCATTTCTATTTTCCATAAAGGTTGTCCACCACTGTTCGATAGTAGGTATAGTTTCATTTTTCCTCTCTCTTTCCCACCTACTTCCTGAGGTGTAGGGGAGCATCAGGAGAAGGTTTGTGGTGCTGAGAAATTAGGCTGCAAGCAATCCTTGGCTGGCCAGGCAGTGACTAGTGGAGAAAGAGAAGGGCCAGGGGCAGGTTTTTAAAGGGCTGTGCAGCCTGGTTGGAGCCATTGAGAAGGAAGGCTCCCCTAGAAAAGAAGCACCTGAGGTGAGTGGACAGGGGTTGGAGAAATTCACAAATAATCAAATCCATGAAAGTCAAACCCACAAATGTGGAGGGCTGACAGTATTTTGAAAAGACTGCAGAGATTATTTGGAATCTCAGTGATTGGTCACTAAATGGTCCATCTTGTATAAAACTAAACTAGGAGTAAATATTATGTCCATGTACCTTTGCAAGCCCACAAAAATGTTGAGCTTCCACGTTTCCATTTATTCCTGCTCCTTTTTCAGAGCCAAAAAACTATGCCTCAGTATTGACTCTCTTTTTAAATAACGGATTCCTTCTTCATACAGGTTGACAAGCCAGGAATTCAGGAAAGTGAAACTGAAATCTGATAGAATCCTGAGGGAAGAGGAGATAGGAGGAGGCCAATATCTATATAGCGGTGTCCCGCCACCTCTTATTTGACTATTGAAAATCAGAAATCATTAAAATACAGGGCCTAGTCTTTAAGATGGCTGGGGTGGTGACACCACTACTGTGAGCATGAGAAACCAGCATTTGCCATTAGAATGCATGGAGTAGGAAAAGAGGAGGAGCAAAGTACAGTGGGGTTGTGGCCAGGATAAGAGGAAAAACAATGAAGTACACCTGCATGAAGCTCAGAATAACAGTCTGCCTCCTTTTCTTTGAGGGCATTTCTGATTTGGTAAAGTTTTGAGAGAGGCAGGATGGACAGAGTGGAAAAGAATGGGTCTGGTTACTGTTGAAAGATTGTTGAAAAGCAGACCATCAAAAAGTGGGGTATGACTGTTTTGTTGCTTTGAAATACCCTCTTTCATTGTTTTTGATAACTAAAACTTCAGTAAAGTAACAGAGAAGCTTTTTTTAATGTCTTCTGAAGAGTTTAGGGCTAAATCATCTCTTACAATCAAATTGCTATGAAGATTATGGTCTCTAAAAGTCTTCTTTTGTTTACTTTCATTTAAAAAAAATAATGTACCCATGGAGTGAAACTGTGATACTAGCATGAGGGTTAAGAGAAAATCTATTTTTAGTAAGAAAAAAACAGTGGTTTTGCCGCTCTTTCATCGTGTAGTGTTTTATTTCTATAAAACCATAAATGACAGAGATTTCAAGCCTCATTATAGCATTTCTCTGTACAATTGGACTTTATAGTTTGCAGAACTATAGAAAATGTATGTTCTCTTTGTGAAAACTGAAAAAAACATACAGTGAAAACTCTCTCCTAGTTTTTTCAGGAACCAGCTTGCTGTTTTGAGATCTTGTCAGATTCTTTAAAGTCATTACCAATATTTACATTCTGCTGAAAATTCTCAGTAGAAACTTTTCTTTCCTCTGAGATATCTTATGGAAAAACTTGGTATTTTCTGTTCATCAAAATTGGTTTTTAATGAGTTTTCATTTGTTCAAAGGAGTATTGATCTTGCTATCTTTCCCATATAAAAATAATTTGGAATTAGTGTGCCCGACATTGTTAGCATTGAGATAGGATTCCACGGATGTTTTATTTTTTGTCATTCAGCTTAATTGCTATGTTATTTTTCAGAGTATGAAATGAACAAGAGAGAATGAATTTTGCACAGCTTTGTCAAACAAACATTCTCTTTCTTTTTGTCCCAAAGACCTCTCAACCATAAAATATGAGATGGCATCATGTGATTCATTCAGCAAGATATCGTTCTACCTCTTTGACAGAGAAAAAGATCATCTTATGAGGATACCTGTGAGGCTACCTGACAATCTCCAAGGCCCCTCACCAAAACATCAGAGCTGCCCTAATTTGACAGGTTCATTGGTCGTCTTTTATTCAATATTGTATCTCTGAATTTATTTGATCCTAATTCTACTTTTTTATTTCTTTTAATAAGTTATATATCCCAAATGTAGGTCCAAGTTCTGAGTACTTTATTTCATTTCGTTAGTGTGAAAACCAGTAATTTGAATGTAGTGATTTTTATGTATATCATTGTTTAATTTTTGCTACTATCTAACATATTTTTAAACGGTAGGGCTGAGAAAAAAGTTGATTGAAAAAGTTTTCAGCTTGAAATATGGGGGTGTTGAGGATGGAAAAATGAAGCAAATAATTTTTCTTTCATTGTTTTAGTTCCACAACTTTCTATGATAACATGGTGGTTCTGATTTTCACTGCTGATAGATGTGGGATGCTGCCATGAAACCAAACCAGAATGAAGGAAGGAGTAAGAAACAACACATCCTGCCCTCTCTCTGGTCTGGTCTTCTGAATAAGAAGCATTGAAGAAAACTACATCTGCCAGCAGTGGGGAACATGGATGCCACCAGTATTACATGTATGCTTACATTTTATCATCCTTACCCAAATGCTGTAATTGCTTTCTGACTTTATATCCTTCAAAGTGATGACAGAATCTGGTAGGCAGTTCTGTGAAACATACATGTATATATTGACACACTTAGGTGGGATTTCCCAGCTTACTTGGGATTTCTCTATTTGTATTTCTAGAGAAACTCTACAAGGGAAGTTAGGAGAAAATAGATTCAGATGAAAAATATATTCCCATGACCAACCAGTGAGCTTAATGAGTATCAGGGATTTGTACCAATATCCGTTTGTGCCACTCATATGGTTGTATTTGAAATAGCACTTACAGCGCAGGATATATGGAACAGAACAAAGACTAATTTAATTCCATAGTTTTTAGATCCTGTTGATTATGTTCTAAGATTGTTAACGAGACTAAAATTTGTGTCTGCATGATGATTTTACTGGATTTTTTTTAACTTCAAGAAGAAACCCAAATTTACTCTTCCATGTCTTGTTAAACAAACAACCTTGAGGTAGAATTTGGTGCACTGTCTGAAAGTCAGGAGCATGCTTTCAAAAACTGTTTGAGTTAAGGTTCCCCCCCTCCCAAGATAGTTAGAATGGAATAAAGAAATGGGTTTAACACAGTAAAGTAGCACTTCAAATATAGAGGAAATAAAAATTACATCATGACAGACTGCCAGAAATGGAATCTTTCATACATGCCTAATGTTACTGAGACCATTATATGCTTTTCCTTCTTAGGCCATTTCCGCACAATGACGCTCCACCATGTCCTGGCAGTGTCCTTGCTGGGAAGGGAGCGTACCAGGGAGGCTCCTCTCCACACCTCACAAGATCTCTGTGGAAGGGAGCATAGTGGCC
>CAOLHI010006643.1:0-28608 GCA_948474755.1 Ctenosaura bakeri
ACCTTTTGGATGTCTTATACCAACAGGAAGTAACTATGCCATAGTTTTACCATATCTAATATTTTGCCCTTTCTTTATGCACTTCACATTGGCTTACATTAGGTCATCTTATTTTATTTTATCTTATTTTATCTTTATTGCAGGTTAGGATAGGTATTGTGAGCATAGTTTTTGCTATCAAAAGGGTAGCTGCCTCATTCTAGAACATTATTACAAAGCTCCAAATTGGAATAGAAAGGGTTATTTTATGCTGAGTATAATTAGGCCTCACTGTTTATTATGACAAAGCATTTGAGCTGATGAGAATTTACTTTCCTGTAAGAATCTATGAGATCATCTACTGTCCTATGAGAATCCACAAGGCTCCCTGATAATTTTAGCCTAGTTGTGGGGACAAGTAGCTATCTGGCTTAACGTTGTCAAAGATCTGAGAAGGGAAAGAAGCTTGTTCCTATGAAGCAGTAATTCCTCCTTCTTTAGGCTTTTGTTCCTTAAGTGTTGTGTTTAAAACCATGCCTCTGGTCTTACCCTAGGGAAAAATGCATGCACTGGCCCAGCAAATTACTTGACTCTTGGGGTAACACTAGTGATGTCGGGAGACTTGGCACAACATTGGATATGAAGGGATTCCGATAGCCTATTAACTGGAGGACAGATGGGTTGACATCTTACATTGGGAGACATTACATATATCATACCACTGTGTCTCCATAGGTATGTGTCCTAATGCTAACCCACCCAAACCCGTCTTGTAAGCAACAGCCTATCTGCCAACACACTCATTTCCATGTTGTTGTAGAACAGAGGGATCTGCAGAGATATGTCCAGTTATTTTTCTCTAGCTGGATGCACTGAGACAGGCAGCCACAGTGTGCTCCAATAGTCCTTGCAATGTCCTTGCAACATGTTCAGCTACAGAAGATCAGCTAGGCACATCCCTGCTTAATCGCAACACTCTCAAATAGTGTGGAAAATGCCATGGGAAGCTGTGTTTCTTATAAGGTGAGTTTGGGGGGGAATTTTGATTGTTCCATGGTTGGAATAGAATTCCAAGTTCCACAATGACCAGAAAAATGAGTTGCAATAGTATGCGTATGAATTAAGCCATTTTGAGTAAAATGATGCCAACCATGGTCTTTCTTTGCTGTAAATATCTGCTGCATCCCTTAATCACCAAAAAAATCATATTCCACACCAGTGGTTTATACCACTCTTGTTATCACCGAAATCTCTTGGGGAGAGTGAACCCAAATTTAGAACAACATGTCACAAGGCATGAAGGGATCCCTGCTTGATTTTGGCTAAATCTAGTCAAAACTAAGCACATAGATTTTCATACACAAACTGAACAGGTGCTTAGGTGAAATAAAATGATGGTCTGCACAGATCAGTCTTCAGTCTTTACTCATAGGTAAGATCACTGAGATAAATGGAATTTACTTCTGAATAAGACTTAAAAATTGCAGCCTAAAGGCACTTAATGGATTGTCTATTGTGCTCAAGATCTTCTACAGGACTTCACAGCAAATCTGGGTTATAAAAACAACTTCTGCACATCTAAACATGACATTCTTCACCACTACACCCCACTACCTATGAATTTATGATGGACTCGAATGATAAATTAGTGTTCCTACCACATGGGGGGGGGTAGAAGTTTAGCAAAGATCTCTTTCTGAAATGTTGCTGTATGCCTTCAAGTCATTTCTGAGTTATCAGAACCCTATCACGGGTCTGGGTTTTACGCACCCAAAGTCACCCAGTGGGTTTTCATGGCTGAGCAGAGAACTGAATGAGAACTGAATCCTGATCTCCAGGGTCATAGTCCAATGTTCAAACCACTACACCATGCTGGCTTTCCCTTCTGACATACCTTCACAGATGAAAACAAAGGCATGTGTGCCCAAGCAATATCAGAGCTTGGTCAAAACAGCAAAAGTAATTCATGAGGAAGAACACTCATGCTAGGAGAGGCTTTAGCAATTTGCTTTTCCCTGAGCCTACTGTGATGGGAAAGACTCCCCTTTCCCCTATTCTCTACCCTGCTGAGTTTGAGTATAAACTAGTTTCACTCTTGAATTCAATTTGCAGCAACTGAAACAAGCTGAGGAAAAGCAGGAAAGTGGGAAGAGGGGAGAGAACCTGGTACATTTTAAAAGCAGCTGAAAAAGTGTGATGACAGGGGATTAACGGGGATTGTTTCTGCAAAATCAAGACAGTTAGAGGTATGCTACTCCAAACTACTCCTACAAGGTGAGCCAGTGTTCTTTAATTCTTAAGAGTGCTGGAACAGGACTTGTAAAATCTAGGTTCTAGTTCCCACTGTGTCATGAAACTCACTGATTATGATTTCTCCCATGATTGTTCTATAGATGAAACTGAGGAAAAGGAAAGAAGGTTAAAATACCTGAGGTGACTGGAAGAAGGGCACCATATAACAGTAAATAAACCTGACTGTAATGAAAAGGTGTATATACTACTGTACATCAAGAATGGGTAAGAACATGCAAAATCCTGAATAACCTCTGTATTAAGGGACATACAAAGCTGTCTTATACAGACATGAAATAATGGTCCATCAAGTGCAGTACTGTGAACACTGACTGGAAACAGTTCTGCAGTTTTTTGCAGGATTCCTCCCTAGCCCTACATGGATATGCAAAGCAGCTGTTTTACGACTGAGTTACAACCTTGATTTGCTTATCTGCTGCCAGTCCATTTTTTGCTAATTAATAAGCAACCTACCATTCACATGGCAGGGTGTGCCTGTGTAAAACTGCTGAGCTAACCCAGTATTGTTGAAATCCTCATTCCTGTTTAGTAGTGTATTATTTATTCTATGGTGAAGCAAAAAGAAGTCAGGGCTCTAGATAAGATCTTTTGCATTCTTCAGGTTCTCTTCAGCAGTTCCCCTCTTCCTTAATTATGTAAACAAAGCAGAGTTTAGAGAGAGATAAGGAGCTGTTATCCTAAGTATATCTCTAAACATTCTCGAAATGTCACATTTATTCACTTTACAACAAATGCCTACCATACGATATTTGAAAACTGTATCCTCCTGTTTGAGCCTACTGAAGGTCTAAAATGTTGAAGAAAGGCCTTTCTCTTTGTCTCACTAATTTTTCAGACTCATTTGGTGGGAACAAGGGAGAGGGTCTTCTCGTTGGCTGCTCCCAGACTTTGGAACTTCCTTCCTAGGGAGGCCAGGATGGTTCCCTCCTTGTTCTCCTTCTTGCAAGTAAGAATAGTCTTACTCCACCAGGATTGTAGAGACTGACTGTGAAGGACCCGTACTGGCATTGTGTGCTGTTCTATTGGTTTTTAACTGTACAGATTATTTGTTTTTAAGGGAACTTTTACGTTTATCCTTTTTTTTTTTACTGGGCTGTAGTTTTAATTTGTTCTGTTTTTATGAATGCTGTCTTGATCCCTTGGGGAAAAGGGTGGTTATAAATGAGCAAAAGAAATATAGGCTTTGGAATAAATGCCTTGATATGGAAGTCAGGTAGTCTTCAAAAGATTTGTATGTTCCTTCTCCCCAGTCTTCGAAAAGCTGTTGCCTTTTTTTTTAAACTACAACTCCCACAATTCAAACTCTGGGTCCTCTTCCTCCTTCCCTCTTCCCAAAGACAGGTATGCTCTTCAGCATCAAGAAAGGAAAGAATAAATTTTTCAGTCAGATTATTTTCTCTTTCACTTCCTGGTCTAAAGTTCTGCCACTCTTGCATTGTTTAAATTTACACTATAAGCCAGGAGCACTCCAGAGAGACAGAGCGTGATCTTTTCCAGCCTGGCAACCTCATAACAATTTTTATTGCAGTTCAAAAGTATATTCCAAAACTGTAACTTTTCCAACCTCTGGACTAAGCAAGGATCTTTTACCAGGTAAAGCATGCCTTCATTCATCCATGGGAGAGTAAAGAGCTGGATTTAGCAGGAAGTGTACCTGTATAAAGCTTGAAAAGACACATAGATGAACATTCAATTGTTCCACTGAGAAGAAAAAAATCAGGTCTATAGATAATGTTGTACTGGGTATGATGATTTGTTAAGGAAAAGAATCTTGAAACCCTGCATGTTTACTCAGAAGTAAGACTCACTGAGTTCTTTGGTCTTTACTACTACTGCATATTGTGATTGCAGCATAAGGCATAATCACATAATTTACAATCTATTTATCCGTCAATCTGTAGACTCCTCAGAAGTCCTATTGCATTCTATGGGACTTCCTTTCAAGTAAAATCTGCACATATATTTACTTACTTAAAAAAACAGGGAGGTACTTTGCTTTTAACTTGTGTATTTTATTTATTTGGTTAGGTCTTTAAAGTGTCTAATACACAGTCATATGGAATGTAAGATTTTCAGATACAGATATCTAGTCCGTTAGATTTACACCAAGGAAAACAAAACACTGGTGAACATTATCAGCATACTGGTCATACCAGAACATACAAAGAAATTCCATCACTTAATAAGTTTCTTTGCAGTCATAAAACAGCCTGTTGCTTGTACATAATTTACTGATTTCATCATTATGACAACACTTCAAATTTCAAAAAACATTCCAGAGGTGGTTTTGCCAGTTCCGTCCTCTGAAATATAGCCCAAAGCACCTAGTATTCAATGGTGATCTCCCACCCACGTACTAACCAGGCTGACCCTCCTTAGCTTCCAAGATCAGGTGGGATTTGGTGCCTTCAAGGTATTTAGACCATAAAGAAAAATATACACTGTGAATTACTCCACAGTTGTCTATCTTGCCACAGGTGTGCACACTCTTGGAACTACCTAGCATATAAATAAATTGTTCAGAGATAAAATCTTGTATTATATCTCAGCTTATGTTAAATCACAGCTGGATGTGGATGGCTTTCAAAGATGACTGAGCAAATTCATGGACAATGGGCTACTGACACCTGCGAGTCCTGATGGACGGGTACTTTTCCCAGAATCAGATGCAATGTATTAAGGATCTTGAAGGGGAAGGTGCCATTGCACTCATGTTCATTCAGTTTGTGTTCCTTCCATAGTTGCAACTATCCAGCCACTATGAGTCTGATCCAACATGTCTCTTTTATCTCTTCTGTCTCTTTTCTCCTAGAAAGTTAACAGCAGCTGTTGAGGGGATTTAAATCAGGCAAATAATTTAGGGAGAAAGAGTTAAACTCTTATCTCCACCACAGTAGTAGTTCTGGTTCACTTTGCAACCATCTGCTGCTTTTTACATTGTTTTTGTGTGTGTGTGTGTGTGTGTGTTCACACACACACACACACACACACACACACACATATATACGGCATATGAGATCCCATCAAATAATCCTTCGGCATTTGCTGTGCGTCCAAGGTTGCAAAAAGAAAAGTGAACTGTTGTTAACCTCTGGCAGGTCACAACTATGGCTCAGCTAGAAGATTACTGTGAAGAACATGAATCTTCCATTGAAGAAGGAAGAAAAGAACCTCCAGCTCTCCTTTTTTCCATGACACCCACTTGATTACTAACACCATCCCTTCCATGCCGGTGGTCCTGTACAATACACAAACACATGGGAATCTGAAAGAGCTTCTAAGGAAGCAGGAATGTGACCACTATGAGGACTAACACCAGCAAGGTGTTTGACCAGCTTTGACTATCCCGTGCTTATTTCTCCTCAAGTTAGTTAGGGAGCATTTCACTTTAGCAATAGCCACAACAGTTTTGCTTCAATTACGCTGACTGGTCATCAGTTTCATAGGCCTCCTTTGATTTGTATGGCTATCTTTTACCAAGTCAGACCATTTGTTCATCTTGTCACCCAATAACGCCTATTTCACCTAGCTTTCTCTCTCAAATAGTGCTATTTCCTAGTCTAGCTGCTGGACATCCTTGAAATCTAAGAGATTCTAGGACTGAATCTAAGGAGACCAAATGCTGTCTGCCACTGGATTCTGGGCCCTCCTTGCACCTGACCAATGTATTTATTATTCATTTTTAGGATAATACCTTTAAAAGTAATTCCCAAACTATGCTGTGGTTCTGGAAGCTTCACAGAACCTCATTAGACTTGTGGCAGCCTGACTTGAAAACAAGTCTATGAAAACCATAAAGCAAATGCTGAAAACATGGTAGGGCAGAGTCTACAAAGGATGTGTGATTTCTAAATGCGGAGCTATAAACAATATAGTTGTACCTAGAGCAAAGACCAAATTCCAGGACCGCAAAGATCAAATGCCAGGACTGTTCACTCCAAATTCTCTGTTGCAGTTTGTGAACCATATCAAACTAAACAAAGCCTATCAGTTATCCACAGACAGGATCAATAATCTCATATTTCCAACAAACTATTACATACTTGTAAACTTCAGACTCGTGTCCACTAATATCTTGGTCTTGTGCATTGCTGGAAAGTTTTGTCTCCAGCTTTGTGAGTGCAGAAGGTATCGGTGTCACTACCATAGCACAAAGCTTTGTTTGTTGCTGCATGATTTCAAGTCAACTCTGATTTATGATGAGCCATCATAGGGTTTTCTTGGCAAGATTTATCAGAAGAGGTATACCATTGCTTTCCTCCAAGGCTGACTGAATGAGATTTAAGTCACTATGGCTTTCTATGGCTGAACTGGGTTTCAAACCAGGTCTCTGAGAGTCCATACTCAAACCACTACACCATGCTGACTGTATAATCCCCAAGTTTATAGCTATGTAAAAGAAAATTAGAAAGATAATGGAAAAGGAGTGACTCCTTATCAAAAGAGGCTCAACACTGCATTGAAGCTTTGCCACTGCTGACACTGTGGATGCCTGATCAAGCACACCAAGTTTGTTTGGGACAAGAGAGCTCTGAAATTAAAAAAAAGAGTGGGGATTTATGTCCAGGCCAAGAGGAAGTGTGAAGAGCTCAGCAATGTCCTGGCTGCTATGAGGAAAGCAGTGGCCAAGAAGGACTAAATTGCTTTGGGCCCCCTGTCCCAATAAAGGTTTTTTTTTTTTTTTTTAAAATTGTATAATTCCTTTCAAGTCTGAACTAAAATCTGAAGCAGATTGATTACCCCACTGACATGGAAATCATCTGCCATCACTGCTTTCTGTCATTTTCATTTTGCCCTCAGACACTCCATTCCCATTTAACAATTTTTCTCCAAACATTCAAGTTTCCCTTCCACCTAAATGTTAGAGTTTTCTTTTAATCCCTTCCCTCCAACTTAGTTGCTGTTTTAAGCCTTCAAGTCATTTTCAACTTATGGAGATCCTAAGACAAACTTATTACAGGGTTTTCTGGGGTTGTGTGTGTGTGAATGCCTAAGGTCACCTAATGGGTTTCCACAGCCAAGTGGAGAATTGAACCCTGGTCTCCATGGTCATAGTCCAATGCTCAAATGACTATATTATGCTGGCTCTCCATTGGGCTAATTCTTGGAGTGCCCTTACCCTCCAGTCATGTTTCCCCTACACACACTCCAATCATGTTTCCCCTTCACCCCTTAAGGTTTTATCTCACTCTTGCCTGTAGGTCTGTTGCCATTTTAGTTACATCACCACAAGTACAGGAAAAACTGAATCAGCAGGAACTGAAAGAATTACATGTTAGATACATGGTAAGACTAGAGTTCAGAAAAGCTACAGCTTTGGTCTGCAGCTCCTGGAATCCTCCAACCTGGCTGGTGGGGATTCTGGAAGTTGTTGTCCATAAGTAATTTTTTTCAAGTTCTGCAGAAGGTCACCTACTAAGTAACCAAGCAAAAAGTAGATCAATAAGCAGTAAATGGCAGAACAGTACACTGGTGTTTCTCAGGAGAACACCAACTAGATAAATTACACAGTACCTGCCAAGAAATCCACCAAAGTGAGTTCATTTGACTTTAAAGGCAGAAGGTTCAGAGATAATGGAGAAATATTGGTTTCCTGTTACAAATGAAGCAAGCCAGAATCAAGCATGAGGGATGTGATGGAGTAATTAAATTAATAAACATACTCAACTCCGTCATCAAAACCAATGGAATTTAATAGTGTTTAACTGCTTTTCCTATTGGAAGCTCAGATAAGCTTGCATGAGGACCCAACACAATCTCCCACAGATCAGACCTGCTTGCTTTAAGATATGCAAAAGGCATGCACCTTCAAACAAAATTTTGGTTGGATCACGTCTCATGTGCTTATATCAAAGGTGGGAATTGCGTGTTCCTCTATGTGTTGTTGGATGCAGCTCCCATCAGCCCTAGCTAGCACAGTCAATGATGAGGAATGCTAAGATGCAGTTCAATAACATATGTAGGACCACACAATTCCTATTCTTGGCCAAGATGCTGTGCTCTAGTGAACAAGTTGTTGGGTTTAAGATGAGTGTATAAATACCTGTTCAATCTCCTGAATCAAGATTAGGGGACCTCATCTCACTGCAGGTGCTAATTATTAGTGTTAGGCTGTTTATTAACAATACTTTATAAAGGGGCATATAATTATTTTACATAAATCTAACTTTAAACAATTAGTTGTTGCATTTCACTCCCCTCTTCATGGAATAGCATTTACCCCCTTTTCCCTGTGTCCTTGTGTGTACGTGCATATGTAGAGTCAGTGTGGTGTGATGGTTAGGGTATTGATCTCAAACTTGAGAAATGCAGGCTCAAGTCTTCACTGAGCCATGAAACTCACTGGGAGTCTTTGGCCAATCATTTTCTCTCTGCCTTACCTGTCTCTTAAGGTTGTTGTATTGTTGGAAGAAAGAGGGCCGTATCTGCTGCCTTGAACTCACTGGAGGAAAGGCAGGATACAAACGCAAAAACTACCTAATGAATATTTGCTTATATGTGTGTACATGCAGACACACATCTCTTCCAACTCAGGATGCCTTTGATCATAAAAAATGTATCAGCCATTAAACTCTTTGTTGTTTTTGTCAGTCAGTGACTGAAGCCCTGCACAGATCTAAAGTGGATAAACATAGAAGATGCAAAGGGAGAGAATTAAAATCTTATCACTACATTCACCACATCTGCAGATTCAGCTGAAGATTGAAGCTGTACCTATGTACTTACACCTTCTCAGTGAACTCTGAACTTTGTGGAAGGCAGTCACAAAATAGAGAAATAAAAGCTATTTGAGTACAAACTGTACATGTATAAGCTCTGTTCACACGCTTGGAACAAGAATAATGGACACATTCTTCATTCTACCTCATACACACATTCACTGAACAATAGCAGAGGACTCTGGTGATTTTTTAATGGTGTGAAACGCTCGGGACAGACAAGAGCTTTCATCTCACCTCAAAAACAAGCAACGCATTTGGTGTTGATCTACATGTTCAGCAGTGTCATATGACACTACCCTTTATAGATTTTCTCTGAGTCTTTTATTTAAAGCAAGGGTAAGAATCATGAGGACTTTCAAGTGTTATTGGATTGCATGTCCAATGTCTATACAAGCAAGAACTTCTGGGATTTTAAGTCTGATAACATCTGGAGGACTTTATAATTCCATCTCTGATTTACCTCCTCTGGCCTTATGTGAGAGAGCAGGGGGTCACACAAATCTGAAACTCCTCCTTCTCATGAGCAGAAAAGAATCAGACAGAAAACTAAGGAAACATACGCAAATACATAGGTGTATGAAGTGAGGGTAACCAAAGAAGCATCTTTAGAAAGAATCTGTAGGTGTAGATGGGTTAAACATCCCTCTTGATTTCTTCTTCCACAAGCCTTACATTGTACACATCAGCTCAGAGAAAGCATTTAACAAAGTAATGAGTCACCCTGGCCACAAAAAACAGGTGGCTCACAGAAGGACCAGAGTATATTCCACTTTCTAATGACAAAATACAGTCAGTCTCTACACCAAAAAAGGCAATGTGAGGCTCTCCATACGTTGTTAGACTACAGTTCCCATCCCTGCCAGCCAGAATAATCAATTATGAAGGATGATGGGAGGTGTATTGCCAAAACATCTGCCTGCTCTGATGTACTACATTTAGATGCCAAAGGCTATAGGGAGCAACATGCCAGGTGTATCATGTAACAAGGAAGATCAGCAAAAAGACCAAAGGAGAAACCGGTTAGTTCATCCCCAACTTCATTAGTATATTAAATGTACTGAACAGATATACTAAGATTGCAACCTGTTGACTCATGGTTAAGCCTTCTGGATCACAGGACATGGTTACAAAATAAGTATCATACCACCTGAATTTCATCTGACTTTGGAAGCTAAGCAGTGTCAGGCCTAGTTGTCATATGGATGGAATATCATCAGGCAATACTGTTGTTATTTTCCATCACATCTTGCGAACTCAGAGCAGTGTCTTCCTGGATTGAGTCAAATCAACCTGCAGTGTGGTCTTCCTTTTTTCCAACAAATAATATCAGGGAATCTCTTGATATCCTGCCAGAAAGCCATTACTCCCAGAGTTGACAATACCAGGCTACACAGATCAATGGCGTGACTCAGTATAAGGCAGCTTTCTCTTTTCCTAACACCTGCAATTCCCTTTTCAAAAATTACCCTCTGTAGGGAAAGCATTTCCGAAGAAATAATCTATGCAAAGTACCCTCTTCAGAGACAAGGGCTTTCCATTATGGCATCTTTGCTGGCACCGTTTTACAAAAATTGCTCTCCTAATCCATGAAAATAAATCCAAGGGAACTGGCCCAAAGTCTGTGCATTTGCATCATTTAATATCAACAACAACAACAGGATCTGGGAGCATCAACCACCTGCTGCTAACAGTTGATGTTACCAGAAAACACAAGTCTAGGCAACTCCACTGGAATCTCCATCCCTCCCAGGTCACCAGGGGACATTTCACACCACCCAGTTATAGTGCTTATGATCCCACTTACACTGTCATGGCAGCATCCTATGGAATCCCGGGTTTTACAGTTTAGGGAAGGGCATTTACCGTTCTCAGCCAGACCCCTCCAGCGCTCCACCAAACTACAGTGGCAATTAAAGTGCAGTCACAGGGCTACAACTGTGGGCTCTCTATTGTTTCCCTACTGGGTGTGACAACCACCACAATGCAGAGGCAGTCACAAGCCAGCTGAGGAACTGGATGCTTTTAGGGTTTTCCCTCCCGTTTCCTTAACGGGCACTGTATATAAGGGCTAAATATCGCTGACATCCGTAGTGCCCCCCTTCTTTCCGCCTTCCTTTCTCCATGTCAGGTTCTTCGCAGCCTAGCACGGCGCCCTTTGCTTGGGCGTGCCACATACAATGGCGTCAGGATCAACCTGTCAGCTCCTGTTCCCTCAGCCGCCGCCCCCTCCCGCCTCATTCCGCAAATCCTTCAAAGACCTGGAATCCCCCCCCCACCTCAAAATCGCTGAGGGGAAAGAAAAAGCGGCTCTCCCCCCCCCCGACACTGCCCGGAGGGTCATCCACACTGATTGATTTTTCATCCAGCGAGCGGGACATTGCCCCCACTCCCCGGCCCCAACGCCAGGCCGCGGCGCTCCATCCTGGCCACGACTGACCCGGTACCTCCCTGGATGTGGGGAGAAGGGGTTGGTCAAGGTGGGGAGAAGGGAGGCAACCCTGGGATCGCACAAGGCAGCCCCACATGGCAAAGAGAACCTGGCGGCGGAGAGAAGGGAGAGAGCTCCAAACGCTCTTCGAGGAAGAGAAGGAAAAGGAGAAAAGGGCGGAGGGGTCAGCGGGACAAATCCCCATCCCCGTTTCGTTTTCTATCCCTCAGAGGGAGTGCGCCCCCCCACAGGCTCTGGAACGGGGTTGGGATTTTTGATTCCTTCCCCCGTTCTTTTATTGCTCGAACGAACGAGCGACGCAAGGCCGGGGACGCACCGCCAGCCCCGCTTCTCTCCGCGAGGAAGCCGCGGGCGGCAGCCGAGGACGGCGGAGAAGGGGCGGGAGAAGCGCTTGGAGCGGTCTCGTTCCTTCTCCTCCATACCCGGGAACGAGAGTCCGGGCGCGCCCGCCAGAGCCAGCGGGTTGGGCTGGGGGCGAGAAGCCTCCAGAAGGGTCCCAGAGGGAGGCGCGAGAGGACGGCCGGAGAGGGAGAGGCGTGAGGAGGCCCTGCTATACCGCCAAAGCCCGCAGGATCCGGCCCGGCGCCGGACGCGATGGCCTTACCCGCCGCGGTGCTTGTTGTCCATCCGCTTCTTCTGCCGGACCGGCTGCAAGGGGATGTTGTCGGTCATGGCCGCGGCGGCCGCCAAGCCAAGCGCAGGCGGGGAGAACGCGGGGGAGGATCGGCTCTCCGCCAGCCAAACCCGGCCCAGCCCGGCCCAGCCCAGCCTGGGTGGCTGATGCTGCCTCGTCCGCTCCTCGGCCCAGCCTCTCCGCGCTCCTGTGACGGCGCGGCGGCCCGAGGAGAACCGGGCTGGGCGGCGACGCGCAGGTAACGCGGAGGACGTTCACGCCGCCGCCGCCGGTTCGTCTCCCCCTCCCTCCGTATAGCCCACCCATTGGGCGGTATGGAGGTCCTCACTCCACCTCTTGGGCAACGCTGCCGTTACTGCAGCCTTCTCCATCATGCGCTGCGACGTGGAGCCCCCTCTCCCTGCTGCTATTTGCCTGCTCGCGCGAATTCCTGCCTCATAGCGACGCGCAAGCCCCCCCCCACTTTCCTCTCTTTCCCGCCAACGCCCCCCCCCCGGCCCTCGTTTCCTCAGGTGAGGCGCTCTGCTCCCGTCGCTCGAGAGTGGCGGGCAGTTCGGCTGTCTTTTGACCCTACCCAGGCTTCCCTTCTCCACAAAGCTGCTGTCTAGCCTCAGGAACCGGAACCCGAGCCCCCGCAGCCGAGCCCCTTCTTTTCCCGCTTCTTTTCCTCTGTGGTGCGTTCAGACGAGACGCTGGCTTCCCTCCCTTTCAGCGCACCGCTCTCTCCCGAGCCTTCGGACGAGCCTCGGGGAAACCCGCGTCTACCCTCAAATCTCTCTCTGGTGCTCATTGTTGTGACCAGAAACTGACACTTCAAGGGTGTGGCTGTGGGAGGGGGCGACGAAATTGGGTGCCTAACTCCTCCAAATAAGAATTCTGCTCTCCAATTATTTTTCCCCCTTCAGTCTCCAAATGTGTAGCTTTGTAGAGAGTGAAGTATTGAAAACTGTTCACAGTTTGCCAAAGGATAAAGGGGGGAGAGGGAGGAAGGTAGCCAAATCTTTAAGACTATTTTTTATTTCAGCAAGAATTTTCTTGGATATAAGCCCACTTCTTCTATGAAAACTGAAGCTTTAAGTTACTGCAGTGCTAGAAATTTGAGAGCCAAGAAAAAATTCCATTTAGTGGGGGGCAAGGCCCTCATTTTGCTCCCTCCCTATAGCCACACCTCTGAGACACCACTTCCTCAAGTGTTGCAAGACTGAGTATGTCTTTATTGTCCCAGATGCAGAGCTTCTGAAAAGTTCCACACTCAAGCTGTCTGACAACTTAGGGCAAGCTCATGAATTTTTCATAGGGTTATAACCTACATCACCTGATATTTGTTTTAGGGTAGATTGGTCAACTGCAGTGGGTCCAGGAGCCATTTTTCTGTACCTAGGACATTCCAGGCTGCTCAGAGTTCCAAAACTTCCAAAGAAAAACAGAAACTCAAATAAAGCATGGTCAGAAGTCCATTTTTTCTGATTTTTGAAAAAAGATTTTTGGGAAAAAAAAGTTTTTTTAAAACACTAAATATTTAAAGAGTGAATTGTTGCTCCTAAATGGTTCTAGGGCTCTCCCTGGGGTGGTCTAGGGAGTTTGGAGGAGTCAAAACCAGCTGAGGAGTTAAATAGCTTTTGTTGTGCTTTATTATCTACGTTCAAGTTGTTTCCAGTTTATGACAATGTTAAGGCAAACCTCTTCACAAATTTTTCTTGGCATAAGAGGGTTTGCCATTGCTTCCTCCAAGGCTGAGGATATAACTTACTCCAAGATCAGGCAGTGAGTTCTCATGTCTGAGAAGGAATTCAGACCCTGTTTTTGCAGAGTTCTAGTCCAACACCTAAACTAGAGCTTTCCAGACTTTTCATGTCGGTGACATACTTTTTAGATACGCATCATTTTGTGACACAGTAATTCAGTTTTACTAGCAAACCAGAGGTTAAACTAACCCATAAGAGATACAGACACATACATAAATTGTAATAACAAAATGTATGGGAGCACAACATATCTCATGAAAACTTTTCATATATTTTTAAAAATATATGATTTATAAATAATAACATACATTTCCAAGATTGTAGGCAACACACTTACACACTTCAGGTGACACACGTGTCGCGGCACACCATTTGGAAAGCTCTGACATAAAACACTACACACTTGCATTCTCATCCCTGTCTTAAGTGTCCTTTGCAAAAGATGTCTTCATTGTGGCCCTTATCTAAGTGACTCCATCTCCTCAGTATTTTCTTGCTGCTGCCAACTGGCTTGTCCTCTTCGTTTGGACCCAATAATTGTGTCATCAAGAGGAAGAAGCAAGGTGAGTGGTCATTTATCTTTCCTTCCTTCTGCTCCTGCTCACTTGCTTAGAAGGGGAAGGAACAGCATGCCTGGGATATGTCAGGAATTGGCAATGCCTCCCTGCTTCACAGGGTGCAGGCCTCAGTAGATACACAATAGTGCTAACTATGCAGTGTGGACCATAGCATTTGAAACTGCTTTGATAATACAATTTCACTGTTATAGCAGCACTACTAGCTACCAATATTTTTCTGGGCAAAGTTCAAAGTTCTGGTTAAAGCCCTGTACAGATTAGGTTATTTCTTCCACACAAGCCTCCCCATGTCTTAAGATCTTCAGGAGAGGTCCTTCTTACCCTCACAGGTGAGAACCAGCTTAGTGTAATGGTTTGAGTGTTAGACTAACCCTAGAGACCAGGGTTCAATTCCTCCTTGGCCATAGAAACCCCTTGGGTGAATTTGACACATCACACACTCTCAGCCCCAGAAAATCCAGTGACTAGTTCACTTTAGGGTTGCTGTAAATCAGAAACAACTTGAAGCAACAACCCTCAGGTACATCTGGTGGGAACATGGGCCAGGACCTTCTCAATGGCTGCTCCCAGGCTCTGGAATACCCTTCCTAGAGAGGCTAGGTTGGCCACCTCTATGGTATTCTTCCAGTGGCAGAGAAAGAGCTTTTGTTTTGACAGGCGATTGGAAAGCAAACGCTCATGGGTAAAGGGCTTTTGTTAACCTGCTGTATCATCTGAATTTGTTGTTGCTTAATTGGTATGTTTTAAAATTTTTAATTCTATTTATTTTAACTTTTGTGTGTTTTAATGATGTGAAATTTTATTTCTACTTCTTAACTTTGTAAGCTGTCTTGAGTTCAAGAACTGGTGGAAGATAGGATATAAATATGGATGGGTGGATGGATGGGTGAATGGATAGATAGATGGATAGATATACATACCCAGGACAAATAGTCTTTGGGATCCCATCTTTCATACGTTTGAATGGGTTCTGCAACCTCCCACGACTCTCATTAGTTAATGCTATTATCTTGCCCATTGGTTCACGACATCCCTCACCTGCCTGTTCCTGTCAGTGCCCAATGGCTTCCCCCAGACAATTTGATATAGAATGGCTTAACTGCTATCTTTCTTTTCCTTGGACTAATCTCTGTGAGTGAAGTAAGCTGATAGCTTTTATTTGACTCATTTGGTTGGTGCCATGCTCTACCACATATTTAGTGTAATGATTAATGCAACCCTGCTCTTAGTTCTGTAACCTGCCGTTTTTCCAGCTGTGTCCTGTTGAGATAAATCTGGCTCTCATAGATGACATGAAAAAAGGAGAAGAGTTATAGGCAAGGATAATACTTTTTCTCAGTGTGATTAGGAAGTTTAGAGTTGAAACTGATTGTTAGGAATACGGGGATGGGACTAATGAGGTGAGCAGATGAAATGATTGCCCCACATCGTTTCTAGTGTCAGGGCAATCCAAAGTCCATAAGATGGGACTGCATTTAACACATTCAAATCTACTCAAAGTGCCGTTGAAGAGGTTTTCTTGGTTACACTAAGATCTAAAATGATGGCATGGCCATAGATTTCCAGCTCAATTGGCACAATAAAAGGAACAGGAACTCTATGAAGCTGGTTGTTGTGTGCCTTCAGGTCATTTCTAACTTATGGCAATACTAAGATGAACACAGCATTTTCTGGGCAAGATTTTTTCAGAGAGGGTTTGTCATTCCCTTCCTTTGGGACAGAGTGTGTGACTTGCCCAAGGCCACCTGGTCAGTTTCCATGGCTAAGCAAGGATTCTTACCCTGGTCTCCAGGTTCATAGTCCAGTGTTCAAACCACTAAACCATGCTCACTCAGGAAGGTTATAAACTTGCAGAATTAAGCTCCTTAAATCATGATTAATTACATTTTTTAGTGAATTTTTTCCTCCAAGAGCAGATAGATGTACACTGGGCTCCTCATAACAACAGTAACAGGCAGAAAAAAGTGTTATATGTTCATGAACATTGCAAGTCAGCCCAGATTTGTTAATTGCTGTCAAGTTGATGTTGATTTATGGAACTCTATAAATGAGAGAACTCATTTCTCAGCATGTTATCAACAGCCCTGATTGAGTCTTCCAAACTCAGGACCATGTCTTTCTTGACTGAATCTATCCACCTGTAATTTGGTCTTCCTTTTTTCCTGCTGTCTTCTACCTTACCAAACATTATTGTGTTTTTTTCTTCTAGTGAGTCAGGTCCATTCATGAAATGGCTAAAGTACGACAGCCTCAGTTTAATTATCTTTGCTTCTAGGGAGAGTTCGGGCTTGATTTGCTCTTGGATCTGTTTTTTTACAGTCTATAGTATCTGTCAAACTCTCTTCCAGCCTTACATTTCAAATGACTTCTCTTCCTATTACCTTTCTTCAGAACTTTCACAGCTGTATGTAAAAATTGGCAATACAATGCTATGGACAATCCTGACCTTCGTATTCAGTGACATACTGCCACCACCTTTTTGTGGTGGTGGGCTTGCATGCTTCTGTGAGGCAGGAGGCTATGTTGATGGTAGCACTGCTATTGATCAGGTTTCCCTCATTAGACAGGCTTTTGCTGCGGAACCACATTAAATGGGCCACACAGCTACTGGGCAGCAGCCATAGTGAGGGTAACATGGTGGAGAATCTCTCAGGGACAATGGCAGTGGCACCATAGCTAGCACTTATTAGTACTGCGCAGGAAACTACTTTTGAATATCTTTTACTATGAAATCCCTATGATGAGACAATCATCCAAGATAATACTCTTTCAAATATTTGTTACATTTCTATCCTTCTTTTCCTCTAAGGAGCTCAAGGTCACAAATCCTGCATTCAGAAAAAAGATGAATATGATTCAGTGTTGTAATTGTTGAATTCTGCTTTATGCAAACAGAATAAATAGGATTATCATTCATTCTATAGTTTTTCTATCTCTCTTTTTAAATAAAAGGGCTGCACATCCTTGAAAAGAAGCATTGAAGTCAGTACAAAAGAGGTAGATTACTAACTGGGAGTGGGCATATACATTTGATCAAAGAGGAAGTGCTTCACATCCCCTCTTCACCCCACACCAGAAGTTGGAGGGTGGGTGGCAAATAAAGATGGAATGAGAACTATAATAGGAGTAGATCTTCGGCCTGCCTCTTCAGATCAGTTTGGTAACACAGAGGGTTTTCAGTGCTTGAATGGAAAATGTGGCTTCCTTAAGACGAGTCTACCTCCAAAGACAAAGAAGTTGACCATCTATAGGGTGAATGGAGACAACAGTTTTGCCAGCAAATGAATTTTCTGTTGTTCTGACAGCCAGGGAAGAAAATCTGATCATTCCCTTGATTCCTTGGTTTTCTGATTAGGCACCAAAGGGTGGAAGGATTTATTTTCTATGAATACTGAACAGTGGAGGCTGTTGGCTTCCATGTCGGTGTGGTGGTTAATCTGTTCTAGGTTTTAGTATGAACTTTAATATTTTATAATACTTTACTATTAAAGTTCATAGTATGAACTCCCAGATAGATTCAGTTCTGTGGTCAGTTCCTTTAAAGTTCAGATTGAAACCCAGACTGGAAGCATCTACTAGTATGGAAGCGACCAGCCACCACCAGATCACTAATGACACAATATAGTCCTGATATATAAATGTGGCAGAATGACATGGTAAAACTCCAAGGCCAAAGAATTGGTTGCACCACACCTAGCTGTACTACAATTCTTGAACGACATACTTCAATGCTAATATATATATATGTGCCTCCCTCGAAGTAACAGGTTAGCACATGAAGAAAAAAGAATATAGTAATAGCCCAGAGAGTTTTCGAATTGAGGTGAGGTTATTTTTATGTAAAATGGGATTCCTCCACCCACTTTCTGATTTAATATAATCAGTTCTGTCATCTCATTCCCACCTTATTCCACTAAATGGGAGACTAGGCCACAGATTTCTGATTTATCAAGTCATTACACAGACCTCATATTTAGGTTATACCTGGCTGATAGCATTTGTATTCTCTGCTCTCTCCCAAGGTACTCCATCTTACAGCAGCCTGTTTTGTGCACTGTATTCAGTTCCTAATGTTTTCCATGGAAAATGGGGAAAGCGTCATCTCATCAATACATGGTTTGCTTATTATTATTTTCACTTTCTAAAGAGAGAGCTACAAACAGATGCAAAGGGCAAGCTGTTCCCATACTTTAAGAGAGCCAGGCATTAAATTCCTGTGTGGACAACACAATATAGAAATTCTTCTTTTGATAACTGAAATAAAGTTGGATGATCTTGGATGCCAGAAGTAGAATTATTAGTAAAACAAAAATATTACACATGTCCCATATCTACACACGATATATTTATCTTTTCTTTGTGTCTAAGCTCTGACAAGACCACTGCAATTAATTGGTCAGATAATTACTACCAGACTGCAATAAGCTGTTAACACCTGTATCTCCGACCAGCTGGGATGGGTTTGATTTTTTTGTTTTGTTCTTCTCCCCCATCTTTTTGACAAGAGGGTGATAGCGGATATCCTTTAAACATACATTTAATGAAGGTCTTCATAAATCCATCAGCACTTGCTACAATAAAGCTTGCACTTCCACAGGCTTTGTGTTGAAGCTGTTTCCCATCCTGGTAATAATACATCCTTTCATGGAGACTTTACAAAATACATAGCAAGAAGAGAAGGATTTGGGGAAGATAAATTTATAGTAGTAAAAAATAAGGGTTATCAGAGTGCTACAAGAACATACTCTCTCCAGTTTTGTTCATGTGTAGTCACATTTCATCTTTGTGTGGGAACTATAAAACTTTTTTTTTTTAAAAAAAAAGAAAAACAGAATGAAATGATATCAAGTGGGCAGCTATTAACAAGAGATCCTTTTTAGTAGAGACATCCCAGTTGTGAAATGTGTTCCCTACTGAGGATGTTGGGAGTGACCTTTTGGTACCAGATGAGAATCTTATGTCCTCAGACTTTTAGTCCAACAGAAGGTCTTAGAGCTTTAGATCTTTGCACTGCATCACTGTTGTCCTTGGCCATTAGTTTTACTTTGGTTTTATCCTAAAACTGTTTAAAATGTTTCTGGTTTTCATATTATTTTATGATTTTAACCTCTAACCAGGAAACTTTGTCTATGTGCCAGAACAGACATGTAATAAAAGATATTCCTGTAAGGAAGTACATACTTGCATATCACAGAAGAAAACTGGGCTAGTCTAACACACTTGCATCTATTTCCTCCTGAAGACTTTAAGCAATCTGCTGTATATTCTGTATTCATGTGCTTTACTATAGCTTATCTTTGAATGCAAAGTCTGTGTTTTTCATTTGGTTGAAGGCTGTGTAACATTCCAAGTGGTGGGAAACTAGTACAGTAATCCACAGACTCCTTCCTCAAGCCATCCCACACAACAAACCGATGTAGCAGAGAACAGGAAAACAAGTTTAAGAGGGTGACAGCTGGAGATAAAAGGGTTAACCCTCCCCCCATGCTATATACCTCAAAATCCACAAAAGGGCAATGCCTTTATTGGCCAACCCAAATGCAGAAAATATACAAAATGCATTTCTGCATTTGGGTTGGCCAATAAAGGTATCACTCACCTGTGGATTTTGTTGTATTTTGCTGCATGACCAAAACAGCTGCCCCTGAATTTGTTTCATTCCCACATGCTATAACCCCCAATCACTTTCATTGTTATAAAACATAGGGGCTTCTTCAAAACTAAATGCAGTGGGGGAGGGGGTTATAGCTAGGGAAGAGTTAATATCTTCAACACACACGTTGTGCTTCCCAATCATTCTCTCCCTATAAAGGAGGTAAATGTTTCTATAATTTCTTGTTGGAAGCTGCCGTCGGTACCATTCTAGGAGAAAAGGCGGTATGCAAATAAAATAAATGAATAAAATGTGCATCACATTGATTCCTCAATAGCTGTCCTATAATAGCCTAACTATTCAAAATGTGTTTTAGTAGATGCACAGTACATACACATTATGCACAGTGAATAATGCCTGTTTGTTCATGGAGTGGCACCTTTGCATTCATGAGCTTTACATGGACCTACACCTTCCTCAGGAAAAGCCAAGCCTGGGAAGGAAGCTGAACCCTGATCAACATCCTGACTATTACATGTTATTCTTACATGCTTTCAAGTCAGCTTTGAGTTATGGTGAACCTATGATAACATTTTGTTTGCAGGATTTATTCAAAGGAGGCAAGATTTATTCAGGGAATCCTCTAAGGCTGAGAGACAGTGATTTGCTCAAGGTCACCCAGTGGTCTCCCGGAGTCCTAGTCTCAGCACTCAAGCCAATATACCACACTATTTCAAATGCCAAACATAGGTAGAAAATGGGAACCACAATTCACTCCCTTTAGATGATGAAGAAATAATTCCTGATATAGAAGCACAGCTGGAGTGTGTGAGATGGAAATGGAATTATTGTATATGCCTAGAAGATCCAGTGGAGCTATCAAAACAGCACCAACTAGACGTGTTCCCTTCTTTTGTCTTAAATCACAATTCAATAGATTGCAATCCTGTGCATTTGTACTTGGGACTTACTGAGGGCCAGTCAAGGCCCTTTTATTGCTTGAGGCAAACATGCACACACAAGCATCCACAATACAGCCCAATTACCACTGAATGAAACTTGGGTGGGAAAGCATCTCCCACTGCATGTGCGAGTGGCAAGCCAGCTGATAGAGCATAGAATAGGTAACGTGACAAACACATTTCTGTCCACCGTCATTTCACCTTTCTCCGTCCGCCTCATGAACAGCCATCATCTGGGAGCTTCTTACCCTTCCCAATGACAGAGTTGGCTGTGCTTCATTTCTGAGTAAATATATAGAGAGAGTAGAGCTATTCATGTTTGATTCTGACTAGACGATCCAAAGTTTCAGTCACATGCTGCACTTTGTAGCCACAGTCTTTCAGACTGACCTACTCAGAAAGTAGAGGGGGAAACTAAGGATTTCCTGAGCTGTAAATGTCATTGCTCACTTTATCTATACCTCGCATGGGGAATGTCAGGCCTTCCCCATCTGTTGGACTGCAATTGCCAGTAAAGCTAATGAGTTTTGTCTGTTATCATTTGAAGAATCACACATTCATTCCCCTAGTATGCCTCGGTGTGTTCCATGTTTCTAGTTCACATCTCCCACCAAATCTCAACTTCGTCTTTATCAAGCTGGCTATTCTACCTTACTGTACAGGGTCATTACAAGATATTAAAAAAAACAAGCAGTAGTCTAGTTTTGTCACAGTATTGAGGAAAGCTGTATTTTCTGTACTAATAAGATGTACTTGGTTTCAGGTACTACCACAGGGGCATAGAAGCTGTTTACTCATACCTTCTGGCTCCAGTGCTTTTGTGAGAGGCTAGTAGTGATGCATTAAAAATAATGCTATTTTTGCTTTCTTTTGAGCAAGGAGATCCAACATTGTTACTTTTAATTTTTTAATACCATTAACATTGTAGCCTAAATCAAGTTGTCAGCCCCAAACAGACTAGAACTGTTGAATTAATGGAACTTGACTTATACAATTCCCAATGATGCTGTCAATCTACTCTAGTTGAGGCTAGCATTTAGAGTTAGGTTTGTACTTTTTTGAGTAGCAAGCAGTGTTTAATCCTTTTCTCAAAATAGTGGGAGGTTATTTGGGGAGATTTTTATCCACGTTTTATACTTGAAATAGTTTAAAAGTACCATATAGTAATCTATTACTCAAGATATGTTTGGGGTTTTTTTTTGGCTAGTGATGAATAAATACTGACAACAAACAAATTTACATAAAGTAATGGTATGCATTAGATTTTGAAGTAATGTTTCCAAGGTCTATCCAGTCTCCTATGGATATTGCCAAATGCATTCATCATTTGCAAAATGCAAAACACCCCTAATAGTCAGTGTAGTGTTGTGGTTTGAATGTTGGACTAGGACTCTGGGAGATTAAGGTTTGAATCCCTGCTCTGAAGTACACTGGATGACCTTGGGCAAGCTATACTTCCTTAGGCTCAGAGCAAAGCAATGTTGAACCTCCTCTGAACAAACCTAGTCAAGACAACTCCATGACAAGGACTCCTTAGGATCACCATAGTCAAAAATGTGTTGAAGGCAACACAACTTCAAAAAAACAAACAACAACAAAAAACCCCCACCTCATTCCCATACATTCCTGTGACATACCAGGAATGTATATTGGGAGAAATATTATAATTGCAGGCACTGCCTCTACCTATTTACCCATGCAATTACTAGCATTGTATACAAATGTACGTATGTACTTTCCTTTGCATTGAAGCTAGCAAGGAGGATCAAGGCCAATAGGCATGGTCATGCTTCTCCCTCTCCTTTGTAACTTTGGTGAATGCTCTCTCTCTCTCAGTAAACACATTTCCTGTAAATTGTAGGCTGACAAAAATTATGACATAGTGGGCAATGTTTGATTCCACAGATGCTGTTGGACTACAGCTCTCATCAGCCCCCGCCAGCACAACTATTGGTAGGTTGATAGAGGATGATGAGAACCACAGTTCAACATCTAGACCAGAGGTGGGAATTTTATGGCTTCCTGAAACCTGTTGAAGTGTGAGTCTGAGCATTTCTCATTCACTGGCCCTGCTGGCTAGGGAGCTGCAGTTTAACACAATATGGAAAGCTACATGGTCTTACCTCTCATCTAGAGGATTATTAGGACGTGGGCGAACAAACATTCAGCTTCTCCAAAGTTGTAAATTTTGTATCTGCCAACATCTCAAAGCTAGAAAGAGGGCTAAAAAGGGTTTGCGCAACAGGTAGGATAGTGTAAATTACACAAATAGGAATTTTTATTTTCTTTTGAAAAAGTCTGGATAATTCCTTTCATCTATATAATTAATGCACCTTGTGGAACTTTAATAGCACATGCACATATCTTGTAAGCATGAAATAATGCAGTGCTGGTTATAATCCACTTTATAAGCTATGCTACAGCAATGTAATAAAAAATGAAGGTTAGCTGCATCCAGTGTGAAAAAGTCATTTCAGATTTATTCTCGTATCATTAACAGAAATGCATCAGTAGGTAATCAAAAACAAAACAAAACAAAAAACAAAAACAAAAACCCAAACCCAACCTACACAGAACTTGCTTACGAAGTCCATACATTCACAATGCAGACATGACACTTAGGATGCACCTTTGGCATGTTCCACGTAACAAGATCCACTTTACAGTGTAAACAGATTGTATTCTTACTTTACAAAGTCCAGCAGGAAAGGCACAACTTGGCAAAAATTGATCCTAAACAAAATAAAATAAAATAATAAAATTGGACACACACACACACACAAATAATACAGGTGCAACAGCATTACATAAGCAAGGTGGTTGTTTTTTTAAAAAAAAATACAAATTAAATCCACAGTTTCACGGCCTTCCGCATGAGCAAAGCTGGACTCTGAAGTGAGAAAAAAGCCACATTTTTATTCAAGTCTTTTTAATATCAAATGCTTAGCTACATTTTCCAATGTAGCTTTACTTCAACACACTGGGAGATCCTGCAGCTATAAAGAAGAGAGGCGTGGGAGAGCAAACACAAAACAACTCTTGCCCCCCCCCACAAACAATACACACAACGTAACAAATTCATATATTCCTACCAGTATATCATGTTTTGGTTCAAATAGTGCACAGTAGCCTCTGCTTGGATCTCAAGTTCAATACAGTGGTTATTTTATAGAAAAATAGACACTCAGCACTACAAAAGAACAAAATAGTAATAACAATAATAATAATAATAATGAGGTAGATAACTTAAGAATCCAGAGGGCTGTCCCAGTAACCTTCATACAATACAAATGCCATCAGGGTTTCAGTTCTGGTCTCCCCCAATACAACCACACACAAAGTCCAAAAGGAAACTTAGGCGCCTCTCAAGAATTTCTCATGAGCAAGCTCCATTGAAATGAGTCAAATGCACTGCACTAGAACACGGAGCTTGTACAGGTAAACGTCTGGCTGGATTGTGGCCCAAATTTCTAAAGTGGAAATGTTCAAATAAAAGAAGACCCCACTCAAAAAACATGTCCTTTCTTTTAAATATCCGAATTGAGACTAACTCATCTCTTAAGGATGGGGTGGAGGGTGGGGAAGAAAAACTCTACAATGATAAAAAATGCACAGACAGAGGAAAGATTTGCTCTTAGTAAGGGAAATGTTTCCAAAACACAATCACCTGAGATTCCTGGCAGAAATGTTTAAAAAAAAAAAAAAGCTCCCAAGGATTTGATTCCCTTTTGACAGTATATACATAAATATCCCTCCCCATACTTTCTTCCTGGTATGGAATCTCTTTTGATTCACCACTCCTGTTTCTGTGTGTGTAGTGAGGGGAAACCACTGCAGTGAAAACTCAAGATTCTGGCACTGTTATGAAGATGGTGCACCTGCGGCACATGTCCATACAGTATTTAACTAAGCAGCAGTCATCAATACCTGTTATTTATGATTCATCATGGATAACTGAGAGTGCCAGTTTAAAAACTGATTTTGCTTTTAAATGGCATTCTTCTGAATAAATCACATTTGTGTCCAACAGGCATTATTAGCAGTATTACATTCAAAACTATGTTTCTTAAAAAAAAAAATTCAAGCAAACAAAAATAGATGCTACTCTAACAGGGTGGCATTCTAGGATATTTACCCGCATAATTAGTTTCCACATTATCAGTCATGAATTCCAGGAGTGCCATGTCCCCTTATTTCTCTTAACAACCAACAGATTTGAGTTCACTCTCCTCAAAGCCACAAATGGTTTTAACGCAAACGATAAAACAAAACAAGGTCAAAAGAGGTAAATGTCATAACCTTTGGAATTTCATGTTGCAAAACATCTCAGGTTTTAAAGATTAAAGTCACCCACATGAAAACTACTTTGCAAGACCCGCATCTTTCCAAAGACAGAAGAATCTTAAATTGGCTTTACTCTTGTTTTCTGCAAAGCAGGGGCATGATTGTACTCTGGGCAACTCTTACAAAGACAACCATAGAATCATTTGCACGTCAATAGGAAAATAAGGATACTTGAGGTGTAATCTCTTAAAAATATATATTCATATATATGCTTCTATAATGATTTTTTTTAAAAAAAATTCTCTTCTGCCTCCATTGTCAAGTTTTCTTGGTTTTTAATTAACAGCAATTTTGTTTTCCTCCATAAAGTGGGGAAATTGGTGTTTTGGCACACTGTCTGCAGCAGTGCTACTGGGCTTCTCCATTTCTGAGACAATGGCAGAGTGGGAACCATCCATCTTGGAGCCTGTGGAAGAATTCATTGCTGCACTGATTGCTGGGCCTCCCCCAATTGTGGTTGGGAGAGAAGGAATGCCTCCACTCTGGATCACAGAGATCTCATTGGTTTTCATGGCCAACCCATTACTGAGCACTGCAGCATACTGGTTCCATGCTGTAGGATCGAGGCTGACTGACGGAGGCACAACTTCCTTGGGAAAAATCTCTGACACTTTCTTTGGATCACTGCTGAGCAGAGCCATGGTGTTGTCAATGGAGAGTCTTCTTCCACGTCGGGCAGAGTTGTTCCACATATGGGTTCCAACATGGACCTGATAGAAGAATGGCACCAAAGGTGATTCATTCAATCAATTGGAATAGAATAAAAATAGAAAAGGTTGGTCCTGCAACACTTGACCAATAAAGCAAAAATAAAGTGAAAGGAAACCATGGATAAGGCATTTAGATTTTGAATGCAAAGATCGTAAGTTCAGATACCTGCTCAGCCTCTGTGCTTCCCACAGAGTCTTTGGCAAGACTCCATCTGCAACTTTGGGGTTAACCTACTTCAGTTTGCTGTGGGAAAAAATGTCATAAACCCCAGTTACCAAAGCCTCTGACAAAGAAGCTCCTTTGTACAAAGTCTTTTTACAGATGCCCAGCCTAGCCCTTTTCTTTCCTTCTGTCTTGCTTCTCTCCTCCTCCCCCACTGCCCCTGGCAGCATTGGGAATGGGAAGATGAAGGAGGGCTGGAGAAAGACAGACTTTCATTTTGGAGCAGTGTGCCTATAGCAAACAATGCAATAAAGTTTGACCAGAGAAATAATGGATTCTACTCTAGGTCATCCTACTGTCTGCTTACGTACAACAGGCAAGATGAACAGCTGCCTCTGGTATCACTTACTGAGAATGCATGAAAAATACAACAGAAAGAAAAGAGGAGAGCAAATTAGCCTGCCTCGCCAGCTACCCTGGCATGTTGAAAAAGTATAGATCAATAGGTTTCACCAAGATAGAACTCATAAGAAAACATGAAGTTTTTGAAAGAGGAGGGGGGATCATCCTGGGATGCATTTTGGAAGAAGCTTTCAAGTGGTCTCTAGAAGATACAAATGTTGTCGTTTACTTGTGCAAGAATTACTTGACCTGGTTGTTTCAATTCACATGTACATATTGTTAGTTCTGAATTAAAAGGTTGCTGAAACATGTTGAACTGCTCTCCTTTTTTTTGTACTGCAGGAACCTATCCCTATTCTCTCCATGTTATATCTACCTCTGGTACCAAAGTTCCTGTTAAAGTAAAGCTTCCTTGTTAACTGAAGTATACCTGCACCATGTTTCTTGAGGACAGAAAAGATGGCATACAGATGGGAAACTGGAGGAAGGAGTAGATGACACAGATATAAAGCAAGAAAAAGGCACAGGGGAGTAAAAACACATAAACACTTATGAACTATTTTATGTTCTCTGCGCTGTTCTTCCAGAAAAACCTACAGCAAAGATAACCAAGCTGAACTGCATCTCCCATTATCCCTCACCACTGGCTATGCTGGTTAGAGTCAGTCCAAGATGAACTAGAGGGCCACATGCTAGCCAATTCTGATCCACAATACTGTCAACCATCTATCTGCCAACCACATATAGGCTATGTGAGCTCCCTAAGCCATATGTTAAATACAAACCCTTTAATACGTTCCTCTTATGTTAAACATGGGTAGGGGGACATGTTGGAATATAGTCCCTAATGTTTCTGGTTCTCCCAAAGCCCACACAGCCAAGGGAATTGCTGCAAATGGACTCATACTCATGCACAGCTGAATGTGCACTGGCAAACCAGATGGTATGTGCATCATTGACACAGATAAGCTTTTGCAGACATCTAGTACAAGAGATGGGTGTCAGAGCAATGAAACCAGTAGATATGGGCTCTCTCCATTTTGCCAGAGGAGTACATCAAAGGGGGTAAGTTCATTCTTTAATATTTTTTCTCCCACATCTGCTTTCTGAAATCTTCTTCACATCTGCCACCCCTCATCTCTTGTCACCATGTACACTTGTATCATATGCCTCCTAATACCACTGTGTCTTCAGTGTCTTACTTAAGAAGAACTGTGTTTGATCAGACCAAAGGCCTCTCTAATCCAGCACTCTGTCCACACAATAAACAGGCAGTTTAATTGCCTATGGGAAGTCCACAAGAGGACATCAACCCAACAGCAGCCATCTGCATGTGTTCCTCAGCAACTGGCATTGAGGCATGCCGTGTCAGAGGCAGTATGACAGCTAGGTCTATTGTTAGATTTGATGAAGCCACCACATTGCATGGTGAGGTGATTGGATGGCAAATGTACAGCTCACAACCCTTCCCGGCAAGGCATTTTATGCTGCTCTGGAGAGCTCTCTAGACTTGAGAATTGCTTACTTAATTATTTAGTGCTGTTACTAGCAGCTAGCTCTGAGCTGAATTCTTCTAACTTCTTGGCTTTCTGTGTCATGAGAGGCAAGCTCCATGGGAGGGGCAAGACTGACTAGGAAAATTACCTGTGCTGTGGCACAGGCAGTTTGCCTCATTAGCCCTGCCCATCCCATGCTGTCTGGAGTTAAGAAAGCAGCTGACTCTGTATAGCAGAAACAGCTAGTGGGGGAGGGAGATGGGCATTTACCTATTTTCTCCTTCTTCTGTGAGATGGGGCTCTGCCATGCACTGATGGATCCCTGTCCTCCTCCCCCTGTGTAGGTTGGAAGGGGGGGTTGCTGCTCAGATGTCTGATAAATAGGGAAGTAAGTGAGCAAGTGAGGGGCCAGCTATAGCTGCATTTTTCTTCTCTGGCAGCCAGGCATCTCTACCACATCTCCTCCATTGGTGAGATTCCACTGATAGTACAATTGGGGGGGGGCTCATTCCACTCCC